>JAGSMR010000056.1:1427500-1447500 GCA_029286605.1 Sericinus montela | reverse complement strand
CCCCATAACATATCTATGCACCATGTACAAGACACTAATGTCCATTCTGACCATGGGTATCACCCGTCATTAACATGAATCGTATTATGTCCCGCGCTTAGAATGAATTTCGAGGCGTGGGCCGTGGTATCAAGGAACCGCTTCTCATGGACGCGGTCATCGGTAAACTAGTTAAACGCAACCGTCGGAGTTTTTCCGCCGCCTGGAAGGCGTTCGATACTGTGCCCCACAACTGGCTAAAGTACAGTCGACTTTGTACAGCTCGAGAAACGTAAGTAAGTAGAGTACAGTAAGGGACTTCTTCGGGTACTATATGGAGCAAAGGATTACGATCCTTATTTATCTTGGCGAGCGGATGACGTCTGCGGAATACCGGATACGTCGAGGTATTTTCCAAGGCGATTATCTGAGCCCAATATGGTATTGCTTTCCTGAATCCTCTCAGCTAGCTGCTGGAAGGATCAAGGAGAGGATTTTAGACTCGGAGGGGAGGGACAAAAAGGACTAACCTACTTCTAATTTTACACGGCACAAGAAATTCTACACAGATGACCTCAAGTTATTTGCCTCCAACCGCTGCCATTTGGAGGAGTTGCTTGAAATCACTTGTGCCCACTGAAATTATTCCTATAATCGTTTCTAAGAATGATTTAATCCTAGTCGGCCTCTCTGAACATCCAAGGCGACAGGGACTCCGTAACGAACCGCTCCGAGCTAGTGTGGTGTGGCCGTAAGGTAGTGCTTTTCGATACCGCCTGTATCGTCCGTCGGATTCTCTTCCAGTCGCCCTAACGCTCGGCCGTCTGGTCTCCCCTGTCGACGACTTTCGTCTGGTTGGGTCTTTTCTTTATTTCGTATATGTTTTTTTTTACATTTTATTTATTTTATCGTATTACACGTATTTTTATTTTTATAAGTATATAAACCCAACCAGACGATAACATATAACTAAAAAAAAAATATAATATCTTCACGCAATTCCCAATACAGGGGTAGACAGAGGTCAAGTCTAGACAATTAAGTCCCTTTGACCCACCTTCCACCGAAGATATTTTCGGGACAACGTGACAGGTGGTGAGCCCGTCGCCGCCTTTATGTCCAAGCCAACGATGAAACTCGTACATAAGTTTTAGAAAAACTCATTGGTACTGCCACCTAGGGATCGAACTCGGGTCTCTTGACTCGAAATTCCGACCACCCAACAACTCGGCTATCGTGACTATTATTATAACATATAACTAATATCCCAATAATGATAATAAATGATAATATTACCTCACATAGCAAAGAGCACGTTATAATTGAAAATATCATATTTTAATAATTATTAAAAAATATATATTTTTTATTATATATATTTTTTAATAATTATTTCACAACCCATGAAACGTTACAAATCTGTACGGAGATTTTATAGTGCTCGTTATCGTAGAAACAAATGAGTGAATCATTGAAAGCTTCTAGACCCCTACCAAACTGTACCTACAAAGTCTCACCTACAATAGCGTCGCCATCGCAAACTTCGCCCTTATGTCGGCAGCGGTTCGGTTCGCAACGCGTCGCCGAATGTACTAATTAGTGTCCCTGCTCCTGACTTATTTGCTGAGTGTAATAGAAAGTTTGCCGGGCGGCATGTTCGGGCCGCGATCACAAGGGGACAGTTTAATTGTTCCCTCACCTCGCCTGTGTCTGGGGATTTTAGTTTTTCTCTGCTACTAATTACAGTTTTATAATGGGTCAAATATGTAGTTTCACAACGAATAGTAATTTTTATTACGTTTCAGACATAAATTCCGATTTGCCGAGAAGTTGACTCGATTCCGGCTTACTTTACGAAAGTTCAGTTATTTAAGTTAACCAGCTGAACTATATAGACTTATTCAGACGTGGCTAGTGTGAAGGGGTTCTTAATGGGTGGTTTCATAAACGCAACAATTGAACGAGAAGTAAGGAGGTCAGCTGCCTTTTCCGTCTAATTAACTCAAGTTATTGTCAGGTCAAGGTAAGCTTTATAAATTGCAACAAATGTTGTACAAATAAGATTAGGTCTTAATAATTACAAAATGCCATAAAACCTTAATCATAATATAATTACATCAAGTTACATAATTTGTGACTAAAGTCTATTCCGCAAAGTTCGGCTCATATTAAAAAATTTAAATATCTTCACGCAATTCCCGTTGCCGTCTTTATGTCCAAGCCAACGATGTAATTCGTAGATAAGTTTTTGAAAAACCCATTGGTACGAGCCTACCACCGGTGGTGATCGAAATCGGGTCTCTCGACTCGAAATTCCGACCTGGGTGGTCGGCTATCGTGACTTTTTTATACTGTCATATTATAATTATTATTTAGATGCAAAGATCTACGTCAGTCCATTTATGGAAATAAGATCCATTTCCACAATGCACCGGCTATCTGTCCAACCAGCTTAGTCCAAGGTGGCAAATGTTAAAAAAATTATTGTTTTTTCTGTTCCATAAATATATAACTGAGTAAATTCTATCTTTAAATGTCCGCGCTTTAATACACGAAATTGACACGAAAAGAAAGAAAGAAAGGTTTATTCGCCAAAATGACATAATTTACAAGTAATGTTAGCTATACCATACAAATTATAATATACTACATATTACAAACTATACAATACCCTTACTCATGTGTTAAGGCATCATCTGGGAAGAGGAGCACACTCAGCATGCTCATGGCATTATGCCATGAATTTTTTTTTTCCATGGCGCTGATTTTCAGTGTGTCCAACCAGTGAGTTACTGAAATCAATGCTATATGTATACTCATTTTATTATCTTTTAAACACAAAATTATGATGACAGAATTATGGGGGAAAGAGACAGTAACTATCTTAAGTGAGAGGGAGAGAGTAGCTTTCAAGGTCGAATCGTCTGCCTCTTCGAACACGTCCCGTTTATGTATGTATTAAAGTCAATTTATTAATTTAGTAGCCATCTGCTACTAAATTAATAAATTTACTTAGCGGTGTTTGCCATGTGATATTTGTTTAAGAATTTATAGTTTCCTTCCATGGAAGTCACAAGAAAAAACTAAGGGCACTAACTATGACAAAGGCTTTTGACCAATTTCGAATTAACCATCTCAAACACTTACATACATAATTTGTAAAATTCACTATAAGACGTAGGCCTCTCCCTTAAGAGAGCGTTTGCCATGATTACCACGCTGGGCAAACGGATAGCGATTACAGTACCAGACGTCTTGCTGCACGTTACTTTTCTATTCTGTATTATATTTTTCGAGATTATTTGACCATTTATCAGTAGCCTATTGTACTTTCAAAGCTTTTCCTTTAGTTGTTTTCTATGATGCTCATCTAAGGTATGGTATGTTGTTATGCCGACTCCACGCAACAATCCATCTCGAATATCAGAGCAATACAATTAGACCCGCGACAAGCAGCAGTATCTAAAGAAAGTTGTGAGGTATATATGAGGCTGCTACTGCGATCGCCAGTTAATTTGTCAAGATGTTTGTATGTTAGTTGTTTACAATTTAAAATATTTCTCTATCTCTATCTATATTAAGAAAGGATATAGGTATGACTTATTCTTTTCGATTCATTTGAGTCCTTAATGATTTCTTGTATTTACGCGAATACTACACGTTTTTAATTAAAATGATTTTCGGATTTTATCGCGTTTTTAATGATAAAATTTTAAACTAAAAACGCGATAAAATATGAAAATCGTTTTATTTACAGAGTTCCCATCCAAATTATAACCCATAAGCTGCAGGTGTAAAACGATTGACAGTAGGTTCTGAAGAGAATTATTATTACTTTTTCTACATTAAGCAAGCAAGGATATTACATCGAACAGCTCTGCGTCTCTTTCAAAGTTCAAATTGTCACTGAAGTTTTCCGAGACCCATTAACCCAGATTCATAAGTTTATGAATCTGGGTTAATGGGTATCTTTCATTTGACCGTATCCAACAAAGAGCGGCTCGAATCGTCGTCGACCATATTCTATCTGATCGGCTAGATCCCCTGGGTTAGCGAAGAGAATTGCAACTCTTTGCATTTTTACAAGATCTACTACGAGGAGTGCTCGGAGGAATTGTTTGGATTAATCCCAGCCACTGAATTTCACCATCTTACCCTACGACACAGTCAAAAATTCCACACCACCTTGATGCTTGGCATTCCATCACAGTGCATTTTTCGCAGAATTTTCTGCCACGCACTTGCACTTTACAGAATGTAAAGTTTTAAGCGGTTTTACCGGACCGATACGACTTAGGGACCTTCAAGAAAAGAGCCTATATCTTTCTCAAAGGCCGGCAACATATCTGCTATTCCTCCGGTATTGCAGGTGTTCATGGGCGGCGGTAATCACTTACAATCACGTGACCTGCTTGTTTGCCACCCTATTCTATGAAAAAAAAACTTTCAATACTATTTTACACAAGGGTGTTACTTAAATATTATAGAGATTTCCTTTCACCTTCTGTCTTGACATTTATAATAACGAAGTTTTTTTTTCATTTATGCATTCTTCACACATAAATGCTAATTAGTAATACTTGACAATTTAGAGGAATTTCATAATACTTACCTGTCACAATAACAGTGTTATTACGTATTGCTTAACGAACCTTAATGAATATAAACAATGCATGTAAAGCAGAAAATAACGAAGTGATTCCTAACAGAACTATGTAATTTGAAAAAAAAAAATCCATTGTCCGTTCCCTCTCGTACAGTTTTTAAAGAAAAAAGAAAGCTATTGCTTTCTTTTTTCTGCAATTGGCATGGTGTTCGAGCTACGAGTAGTTTATACTGTACTCTTAGGTAATTGCACAATTTGATAAAATAAAACTATAATAGACTTATCTTCAAGGTGATGACATCTTTCCAGTATTCCATCCTTTCAGACGTATAATGTCAATATTTATACATAATCGTTATAGTTATCTTAATAATTTGCCGGAGTAATTTTTGAGGTTCAATCTGTGACATACTCCTAACTACTAACACTATTGTATGTACCGCGGCAGCATTGATTAAATTTATGTTTTGTTAAATATATTTAATACCTTGTCTAGCCATAAGTTTTGTTACAAATGAAAAAGTATTTTTTTTATGAAATAATGTAATATTACTAAAATTTATACCTACAAATTTATTAGTCACAACAAAAAATAAAAAAAATATTCGATTATAAATGGCCACCTTTGGATTTTATACAGGCCTTTAATCAGTTTGGCCACGAATCTATAGATTTCCGCACTGTTGCCAAGGGTAATTTCGTCACAACTTACTCCAATTTTTTTAAGAGAATCAATGTCGCCGTGCCGTTTAGAGCAGGCCATGTCCTCTAAAACTGACCATAATTTGAAGACTAAGGTGTTGGGGTCTGGCCTAGATGAGAGCCAGTCTTCAGCTCTTATAAAGTCCGGAACGTTGGTTTCAAGCCAGGCTTGGGTAGTTCGTGCCTTTTGACCAGGTGCAGAGTTCTGCTGGAAAGTCCACGATATATTTTTAAAAAGTGAATTGCTGAGAGGATTCACAACATAATCCAAACCTGTATCCTGATACTCTATGGCTAACGTTTTCACTACTTTTTCACAAAAACATAGTTTTGTTACTCCTTCCTTCCACCAAACCGTCTTTGACGCAGGATGATGACCACGAGCTGTGAGGAGTGAGTAAAAATTTTTTCATCGGTAAAGAGGATATTTCTGTGCCTTTCATCGGCGTATCGCAACAGAAGGCATTTTGATCTATCCACTCTTCTTAATTATTAAGATTGATTCAGGTCTTGTTTTATAATATGCAACAGACTCCTAGCGGGAATCTTCATTTCTCGCCATAAAAATTTTCACTTCATAGTGGGGTTCCGAGGATTCTGGATTTAACAGCATTAACAGCCTTTGTAGATCTAACAGCACGCGGCTGGTCTTCGAATAAGGAAGTCTTGTTGTATCTTTTGATAGTACGATGTACGAACATACGGCTAATACCAAGCTTTTGAAGTGTCTAGAATCTGCTATCCCATTTTCTTTAACACATACATACATACATACATATAATCACGCCTCTTTCCCGTAGGGGCAGGCAGAGACCACTTCTTTCCACTTGCTACGATCTTTACATACATGTTTAGCTTCGTCCACTTTCATTATTCCCTTCATACATTCTCTTTGATTCAGGGTACTCTTGACCTGGCCTTTTTTCAGGACGTCCCTGATTTGGTCTCGAAACGTCCGCCTAGGTCTTCCCTTTCCTACACTTCCATTCACACTTGCCATATATGCTTTTTCGTCAATCGTTCTTCACATATTCTCTACCCATGTAGAGAAATTGAGAAAGGTATGCTGAGATGGTTTGGCCATCCAAACCATCTCAGCATAACTTTCTCAATTTTATTCACTACATCGTCTTTCAGACCACAACGTTTCCTTATTTCCCTATTCCTTATCCTGTCGCTCAGTTTAACACCCAATTCTATATTGCAATTTGATAACCAATATGACAAAATATGTGAAATGGTACAAATTTGAATGAAGTTTTAAAATAATATACGTGTGCCAAATTCGAAATAATTAAAAGTAAAAAAAAAAATTATGTAACAGTATTTATGGCCAGACTAGTTATATTAGATGTACGACGATCAGTAAATTCTTTCCTTTTTATCCTATTCCTTTCATATATTAAATTCTCTGTTATATTTTGTGGTTCTCAAATATTGTTCGAATATTCGAACATACCATTTGGACAAAGGAGAACCACACTAATAAGAACAGATATTTACAAGGTGTTTAGTGTCTTAATGTTTCTTAGTGTGTAAGGAAACATTGTGGTCTGAAAGAAGATGTAGTGACTAAAATTGAGAAAGGTATGCTGAGATGGTTTGACCATGTCGAGAGAATGAATGAAGAATGATTGACGAAAAAGCATATAAGGCGAAGGTGAATGATAGTCTAGGAAGGGAAGACCTAGGCGGACGTTTCGAGACCAAATCAGGGACGTCCTGAAAAGGCCAGGTCAAGAGTACCCTGAATCAAAGAGAATGTATGAAGAGAATAATGAAAGTGGACGAAGCGAAACATGTATGTAAAGATCGTAGCAAGTGGAAAGAAGTGGTCGTCACCCCTACGGGAAAGAGGCGTGATTATATGTATGTATCTATGTATGTTATTAGTGTCGTTGTTGACCTGTCGGTCCGTTTTGAGTGATCTATGCCTCATTCGGAATTTTTTTCTGAATAAGGTAAATCGAAGGTAATCGTCGGTTTTTTTGCTATTACTTTACACGGAAAGATCTGTAATAAATTATAATAATTATGCAGCCTTTATTTTTCTCTTTTTATATTTTTTCTTTACTGTTTTTTTTGACGAGAGAAACAATTTTCGAGGCACCTATCTAGATATTTTTTTTCGTATAAAGTCGTGTAAAATAATTTTTACTCGACTGTCTACTAAAAATATCTAGAAATATCTAATTAATGTAGACTAAAATATATTAATTTAAGAATAGCTTTAATGAGGAGATCATTTGGACTGACATGATATTATCTTACGGCTATTTTTCAACGAACTTTAGCACTTTATCGGGGATAAATGGCGTTCTTCAGTTTTTAAACGATATTTTAATAACAGGGAAAAAAAGTAAACGTATGGACCTAAAACTAAAAGTAGTTCGGTTTGGGAGAAAGGAATTATACAAAAGAAAATAGGAAAATCTTCTTATTTAATAAAATAACTTAATGAAAATCCGTTTATAAAGCGGCATACGAATCAAATTCATAAATATAAAGGGGAGAGCGAGGGGTTGCCACAAGAGGACCCGACGATTACCAAATAAATATCGGAAAATCACCAAATGCCCCCAATAATGTTATTGTCGGATGCTTCTAAGAAGGTAAATGAACAAACTTCCGCGAGCACTGAAATAGTAATACCCAGAACGGAGGTACCTAATTCCGAACTTCTGGAAGCTCCGACACAGCCCACGAGTAATAAACCGCCAGGATTTTCCGTGGCTACGGACGAACCTTCCAACGACCGCGCTCTTTCTGCAGCCTGCACTAGAAGATTACGACCTCGAAAACCCGTTGTGTATGGAAAATATGACTTATTGCTATAAGTTACATGTAATTGTTATTTTTCAAAATTCATTGTAGAATGCAGGGGTCATTGTAGAAGCGTGCTCGTCGCGACCCCTGCCAGCCCTTTTCAGGGCTGCAATTCTACACAGCTGCGCACCCATGCCAACGAGGGTTAGGGCGTCCCCCCAAGGCGACGCACACCAGTTCCTCCACGTTGGTGTGGAATGCAGCGAGCAAAGCGGCGATGGAGACCTTCACCCGTCACGCACAGCCCGACACGGCGGATGGTGGAGGGCGGAGTGCACAGTTGGCATGTGGAATGTTAGAGGAGGCACGAGAGATAAGACGAATGAGTTGATTGAAATAATGAAAGAAAGAGAATTAGATGTCGTGTGTTTGTCGGAGACCAAGCGGAAGGGCAGCGGTACTGAAGAGGTCCCTGGCGGGGCGTTAGCTCTATGGTCCGGAGTCCCGGAGAGCGAGAGCGCCTGCCAGGGAGTGGGGTGCTGCTGTCGTCTCGGTTGGCTGATGTTATGACTGAATATAAGGTTGTGACCTCGAGACTTATCTGAGTTCGCTTTAAACTAATTCCACGGAAGTTGTTCCTTTTGGCTGTTTATGCGCCGGTAGCTTCGTCGTCCAGAGCTGAGCTGGAGGAGTTTTGGGAGAATGTAAGAGAAGTTCTAGACTAGGTTAGAGGAAACGAAAGAATTGTTGTATGTGGTAATCTGAATTGGATGAGTTGGTACCGCTCGGCCAGGGAACGAGTCGGTGCTTGAAATGTTTGGTGATAAAAGAGTTAACGATGCTGGCAAGCTTATACTGGCTGTATGCAAAGAAAAGGGTCTTTCTGTGACAAACACTATGTTTAGTCACAAGAAAATCCATATGTATACTAGAACAAGAGAGAATGAGAGAAGTATGATCGATTTATTCCTGGTGGATGACCGACTGCAAAAACAGGTGATGGATACGCGAGGGTTCCGGGGTGCTGACCTGGGAACGGATCACTGTCTAGTATCACTATTTAGGGGTCTGTTTGCGGGTTGGCGCCACCGGACGGCGATACCAGAACCACGGTCGGTCGGTAGCATCCGAACCTGGAAGCTTCAGGAAGCGGACACTAGGGATAAATATCAAGCAAGGGTAGCCGAAAAGCTGGACAGCATCGATGTCAGGAAAGAATGTGTGGAAGAAATATGGCAGAACCTAAGAGATGGAATGGTTAGTGCAACGGAAGACGTGTGTGGATCTGTGAAAAGAGGTAGTAGTAAAAAGGGTGATGCATGGTGGAATGACGAAGTGAAAGAAGCAGTAAATAAGAAGAAGAAAGCATGGTTAGACTACTTGGCCTCTAGTAATGATAAGGATATGAGACAGAAGAGGAAAAAAAGATATAAGCTCCAGAAAGTTCACACGAAAGCATTGATTGAGGAAGTGCGTGAAAGGAGTAGAACGGACGAAAGGTTGTCGCACTACTTCAAGGAGAACTCCAAACTCTTTTGGAAAGAGGTTCGAAGGAACCGGAGTGATGCGACAGCCTTAAGAATGAATAAAGTGCTTTCGGGAACCAATGACGTCCTCTCAGAAAAATCGGACGTCATGCAGCGATGGAGCGAATTTTATAGAGAGATGTATGCGTGTGATGATCTTAGTGGGGGATCCGGGGGTGACGCCGTGACTAGTACGCCAGACTCGGACCTCGATGACACTGAGGTCATCAGTATGAAAGAGATTGAATGTGCGATTAGAAGTTTGAAATGTGGTAAGGCTGCGGGACTAGACAGAGTTACTGCTGAAATGGTCAAGTATGGTGGGCAATGCGTCTGGGACAGCTTTTATCTGCTGTGCAATTTGTGATGGCGAACGGGGCTGTTCCGGATGATTGGCGATCCGCGGTAATTGTTATTTTTCAAAATTCATTGTAGAATGTAGGTCATTGTAGAAGCGTGCTCGTCGCGACCCCTGCCAGCCCTTTTCAGGGCTGCAATTCTACACAGCTGCGCACCCATGCCAACGAGGGTTAGGCGTCCCCCAAGGCGACGCACACCAGTTCGTCCCCGTTAATTGTGGAATGCAGCGAGCAAAGCGGCGATGGGGACCGCCACCTGTCACGCACAGCCCAACACTGCGGAAGGTGGAGGACGGTGTGCAGAGTTGGCACGTGGAATGTTAGAGGAGGCATAAGAGATAAGACGAATGAGTTGATTGAAATAATGAAAGAAAGAGAATTAGATGTCGTGTGTTTGTCGGAGACCAAGCGGAAGGGCAGCGGTACTGAAAAGCTCCCTGGCAGGGCGTTAGCTCAATGGTCCGGAGTCCCGAGAGCGAGAGCGCCTGCCAGGAGTGGGGGTGCTGCTGTCGTCTCGGTTGGCCGATGTTATGACTGAATATAAGGTTGTGACCTCGAGACTTATCTGAGTTCGTTTAAATTGGGACTGACGAAGTTGTTCCTTTTGGCTGTTTATGCGCCGGTAGCTTCGTCGTCCAGAGCTAAGCTGGAGGAGTTTTGGGAGAATGTAAGAGAAGTTCTAGACTTGGTTAGAGGAAACGAAAGAATTGTTGTATGTGGTGATTTGAATGGATGGGTTGGTACCGCCTGGCCAGGGTACGAGTCGGTGCTTTGAATGTTTGGTGATAAAAGGGTTAACGATGCTGGCAAGCTTATGCTGGCTGTATGCAAGGAAAAGGGTCTTCTTGTGACAAACACTATATTTAGTCACAAGAAAATCCATATGTATACTAGAACAAGAGAGAATGAGAGAAGTATGATCGATTTATTCCTGGTGGATGACCGACTGCGAAAACAGGTGATGGATACGCGAGTGTTCCGGGTGCTGACCTGGGAACGGATCACTATCTAGTGATTACTAGATTTAGGGGTCTGTTCGCGGGTTGGCGCCACCGAACGGCGATACCAGAACCACAGTCGGTCATAGCACCGAAGCCAAGCTTCAGAAAGCGGACACTAGGATAAATATCAAGCAAGGGTAGCCGAAAAGCTGACATCATCGATGTCAGGAAAGAATGTGTGGAAGAAATATGGCAGAGCCCAGAGATGGAATGGTTAGTGCAGCGGAAGACGTGTTTGGAACAGTGAAAGAGATAGTAGTAAAAAGGGTGATGCATGGTGGAATGACGAAGTGAAAGAAGCAGTAAATAAGAAGAAGAAAGCATGGTTAGACTACTTGGTCTCTAGTAATGATAAGGATATGAGAGAGAAGAGGAAAGAAAGATATAAGCTCCAGAAAGTTCACACGAAAGCATTGATTGAGAAAGTGCGTGAAAGGAGTAGAATGGAAGCGGACGAAAGGTTGTCGCACAACTTCAAGGAGAACTTCAAACTCTTCTGGAAAGAGGTTCGAAGGAACCGGAGTGATGCGACAGCCTTAAGAATGAATAAAGTGCTTTCGGGAACCAATGACGTCGTCTCAGAAAAATCGGACGTCATGCAGCAATGGAGCGAATTTTATAGAGAGATGTATGCGTGTGATGATCTTAGTGGGGATCCGGGGATCATCAGTATGAAAGAGATTGAATGTGCGATTAAAAGTTTGTAATGTGGTAAGGCTGCGGACCAGACAGAGTTACTGCTGAAATGGTCAAGTATGGTGGGCCACGCGTCTGGGACAGCTTTCATCTGCTGTGCAATTTGTGATGGCGAACGGAGGCTGTCCCGGATGATTGGCGATCCGTGGTCATTATGCCTTTGAATTAATGAATAAAATATGCTTAATTGTACACTAAAACATTAAATGAACAAACGACATACAAAATTAATTAAGGTACAATTAAATCAATCAAATCAAATCATTTATTCATCTACACAAGAACATATGATTTTCTGTGCTTTTGTGGATCTTGAGAAAGCATTTGATAGGGTTGTAAGGAAGAAAATGTGGGAACTGTTGCTGGGGTATGGTGTAGATGGTCGATTGCTAAGGGCTGTGCAGTCACTTTACTGTGACTGTAAAGCCTGTGTGCGGGTAGGGCATGACCTGTCACCCATGTTTAGCGTCCAAACGGGCGTAAACAGGGTTGTGTCTTGTCTTCCTGGCTGTTAATACTGTATCTCGACAGCTGTTTACAGAAGCTGAAAGATAGCTGTTTGGGTGTGAAATTGGGTGACACAAAAGTAAATTGTTTGCTATATGCTAATTATGCAGTGTTTACTGCACCATCAGAGGCAGAACTGCAGACATTCGATACGTGTTTGAAATTAAAGGTCTCCATATGAATGCTAATAAAACTAAGGTTCTGGTATTTGAAAGGACGAAGAAAGAATGAAGTGTGAAATTGAAATTTAAATATAAATGGCTAAATATTACACCTACTTCGATAAACTGAGGATGGCAAACAGTAGCCCAGTTCAAAAATCGTTTAAATCATTACAGTAGTTTTTGTGATAGCAATGCATAAATTTTTATATATGTGTATATATATATATATATATATATATATATATATATATATATATATATATATATATATATATATATATATATATATATATATATATATATATATATATATATATATATATATATATATATATATATATATATATATATATATATATATATATATATATATATATATATACATACATATATACTTTTGGTATTAAGACTTTTTGGTCCAACGTTATTGTGAGTGATGGTGAGCATCTCGCCGTTACACTCTCCCGTATACACAAAAACCCTGTATGCAGCGACAGCTACATAAATGTTTTTTCATTCATTTTTTTAAATTTCTGATATATATGTCTACTTCGTGTTAACACAGTCTATCAAAAGTCGACTTATGCCATAGGGCTCCCCCAAAAATTTCCACAAAAAACGGTCCTGAGCTATGTAGCTGTCCCAATGCCACTTCAGCGTGCTTATTCTTATGGCTGTGTCGGTTACCTTAGCTATGCTGCGGATTCTGTCACGCAGAGAAACATCAAGCATAGATCTTGTATATGTATACCCAGTTGTATTATATATACAAATATATGTGGGTATATGTATGTAGGATATGAGTGGTAAGCGAGCTACAGATTGATGAAGTAACACTCACAACACCCAGAAGGGCTTTAGGTGCGTTGCCTAAAGTATTGAAAAAGGAAAAAGAGAATAGATAGAAGAGGGGAACAAAGGTGTGGTGTCGGCCTCTGGTCAGCTCACTCACCGGGCGAAACGCAGTGGCACAAGATGCCTTCACTACAAGTACGTATTCTGTAAGGGATTGGTCCGATCTTGCAGTCCCATTCATACATGTTTAAAGTACCTTCACTAAATAACGATATAAATTAAATAATTAAACAATAACATATTGGAGCTAATAATGACTGAATGTGTGAAATATACTTTATTGTACACCAAATAGATAGTTAAATAACAACTACCGCTTCTAAATGAGCTTCTAAAGCTATACACGCTTTGTGGTTTGTAAAGTAATTTTATCAGAGATGCATTTTATTGCGATGCCCTTTTTCAAATTGTATCAGTTTACAAGGGCGAGATTCGATCCCACATTCCCTCATTTTTTTTAATTTGAAATTAATTTGATAAAAATAAGAAAGCCTGACACACATGCTTTAAAAATAAAATATTGCGTCATAAAATCGTATGAATGTTTACGTAACGGTGTATTTAAAATAAAATGTATCATGATTTCCTACAGATGGTTCTAACGCCTCTAATTGGCGTAAGAAAAGGAGAGATTTCATCTGATGCGTGTGGGACCTGGTGGCTCGGAGGTAAGAGGGTCGCCCCAGTACGGCATTGGTCGCGGGTTCGTATGTCGTCCTCGTCAGATAATTTAATAAATTTCTCTTTAATTTTTAGAGATGATGGCTGATCCTCTCCTTATCCTTATTAACTAGTAATTTAAAATATTATTTAAATACAAAATATAGTCCAAGTCGCTAGAGTAGTTTCCTAGACACATATGAATAAATATTTAGGAATAAGTTTTACAATGCATGCAATATTTTACCGGAGAACTTAAGGGTTTCACAGCATCTCATTCAAAGGCAAATTTATTAATTTTATGTACTACATAAAACTGTATAACTTCCTAGTGATAGTCAAAATATAATCCATAAAATATCAAACATATTAATATTTCATGAATTGTATTATCACGATCATTCACAGAGCTACACTACGTTTTGTAAAAAAATAATCACAATCATAAGCTTAATCTGAATTTCCGTCAGTTGATCCATAAGTTATCCGTGTACGAGTACAAGCATTATACGACTTTTTCATAAAGAGAATGAATCGAAATCATAACTTGTTCCCACTACACTCGTCCATCTCATTACGGTCCAACTATACTTTCCGTAATAAATCTGGCTTATTTGCAATTTTTACGACATGAGGTCCTTTATTGAACGAAATGAGATATGAAACCCTTTGTATGACAAAGGGCAATGCTTCAATTTTATAGTTCATAGTTCACATTGGGTCTGAGATGTAGAGAAAGGGGCTAAGTATTGGATGATTTAGTGTCGTCATATAATCTGGATAATCGGCGGTTAGCACTTAAGCCCCGCAATGTGTATCATAACTCGGCCCTCTATATTATGTTATATGAAGATTAAACTAAAAAAATTAGAACCGCTCACGTACAATATTTATTTTAAATATTATATTAAGTTTAACAATTTTCGCAGGGGATAATATTGATTTTATCATTATTATTATTATTATATTGTGCAATTTCTTAAATATTTTATTAAGACACGATACGATACGACCATGAGATCCAAGTACGATCCCCTGGTGGAAAACTAGTCTCTATGTGTTTTTTCGAAACTTACTAAGTTATCTAGTCTTCAGCTGTCCCAGTATTGAAAAATGTATGAAGATAGAAAAAATATGGTACGTAAATTCCAGGTGGCGCCATTTTAATTGTTAAGAATTTCTTAAGAAGAAAGCCTAAATTATAAAATTAAAATATAATAACAGAATGGCTGGAAGATCAGAATTCGAGTCAAGAGACCCGAGTTAGATCCCCAGGTGGCTCGTCACAATGAGTGACGATTTATATGATTGGCTTGACCATAAAGACGGCGATACGCTCACCACCTATAACGTTGGACCAAAAAGTCTTCAGCGGAAGGTGGGTCGAAAAGACTTAATGGTCTAGTTTACTTCCGTCTAGCCCAGTATTAGAAATAGCGTAAATATATTATTTATAATTGGTATCTGTGACAATGCTGATACTTTACAACATTACACTTTTAAACTCTTATTAATAAAAAATATCGATTCTCTCTTATTATTAAAAATATAATGAAAAAAAATATAATGATGAATCTGAATGAAGAGAAAGAGGTATGTAAGGATCGTGACACTTGGCGATCTGTTCTTTCTACCGCTTTTGCTACCCCGTCAGGGATTGTGCGTGAAGATAAAATAAAATAAAAATTAAAAAACACAACATTTATTTCACTAATAACGCCTATGATATTATTCAGCATTATAATAGGTTACTATAATTAACATTATAGTATGTATGAACTTGTAATAAAATATCTTTGTCTATACTATTTGTATCTGGTTGGTTTTGGTAATCATAAAAGTTTAAATTTTAAAGAAGATAATTCCAAATACAAATTAGGAAAATATGTGATTTTTTGATTATTTTTCGTAATGTCAAGACATGTGAATCTAAAAATGCAACGCAATCCGCAAAAAAATTCCTAGGACATAGTGCAGTGTCCGTGAGAGTAGCACAAATTTTGATAAAGCGTTTGAAATCCGGAAATTTTGATGTCTAATATACACGTCGCTCTGATCGCCCTATTACGGATAAAATGGATGCCATTTTTGAAAAAGTGAAGCAAGATCAGCATGTTAGTAGTTAAGACGTAGCTGAAGAACTGGCAATTGCAACAAAACAGTTTTGGCGCATTTGGCGCATCAGCTGATAACTGGTGATGAAGAGTAGATCACGTACGACAAGAACGTGCGAAAAAGGT
Source organism: Sericinus montela (assembly GCA_029286605.1). Taxonomy (NCBI): domain Eukaryota; kingdom Metazoa; phylum Arthropoda; class Insecta; order Lepidoptera; family Papilionidae; genus Sericinus; species Sericinus montela. The sequence goes on along the minus strand of JAGSMR010000056.1, from coordinate 1,431,439 downwards.
TGTGGTCAAAGGCCGGTCAGGCTTCTCACACTGTGGTGAAACCCGGGTTAACTTGCAACAAGGTGATGCTGTGTGTGGTGGGATTGGAAGGGCATTATTCATTATGTGCTGTTACTACCAGGCAGGACCATCGATTCTGAACTCTACTGCAGACAACTGATGAGATTAAAGAAAGCAGCCGGAGTTAATAGACGGAAGGGGTGTGACCTCACACATTTATAGCCACTCAGAAAAAATTAAGAGAGCTTGGCTAGAAAGTCTTAATGCATCCGCCGTATAGTCCTGATCTTGTACCTTCAGATTTCCATCAGTTTCGGTCTCTTAAAAATTCTTTAGGCATTGCCAGGTTAACATCACGAGAGGACTACCAAAACTAACTGTCGCAGTAATTTTGATCAAAGGCCACAAAGTTTCTATAGCAATAGGATTATGTCCTACCTAAAGATGGCAAAAAGTTACCGAACAAAATGGTACGTACATACTTTAGTTAAATGTAAATAAACTGTATTTAAAAATGTAGTGAATTTTCTTAAAAAATGCGAAGAAACTTTTTCCCCAACCTATTCCTTTCATATGTATTCAATATTATATCCGGTATATAAAATATTTCCAGCCATGCTATTTTTGTGCGTTTCATGATAACCCTCTTCTTCGTCACAGCCTACCAAGAGTCCACTGCTGAACATAGGCCTTCCCTAAAACTTTGAACATTGAAAGGTCGTCAGCCACCTGTATCCATCGACTTCCCGCAACTTTTAGCAAGTCGTCACTCTATCTCGAGGGGGGTCGTCCAACACTGCGTTTCCCTGTACGAGGTTGCTACTCAAGAACCTTTCTATGGTTGTCAGTTCCAGGAGCTATGTGGCCGGCCCTTTGCCACTTCAACGTGCTACGGCTATGTCGGTTACCCTGCTGCGGATGTCTTCGTTACGGATTCTATCACGCAGAGAAAGACCGAGCATTGGCCTTGCCTTAGCATTATAACCTTCTTTAGTTTAATAGGCTGCATGAGTCAGAATAGCGTGAACGTAATTAACGTAATTTTGTTTTTACATCCATTTTTTCGTCTGGCCATATTATTAAAGCAATACGGCAAAAGTAGTTTGAACGAAAATTAATAAAATACATGTACGAGTTAGGTAGGTATGTATTGCCAAAAAACAATTTTATACTTGGCAATTCATAAAACATTTCAACGTAAGTGGTGCTAAAGGAACCCTGGAACCCTCTTGTCTAGAATTCATGACACCCTCGATATTAAAGCTCACACAGGATAGAAGAATGGATGGTGCACAAAACGAGGTAGGTACATAAAGTGAAAAGGGTTGATGAGCTGTATTGTAAATCGCTATTACATTCGTCAGAAGGGGTGATGTTTGTTTAATATTTACCCTGCAGATACTTAATGCAGCACACAGAGACGTAAGCCAAATCAAAGAAAGTGAAAATTACTTTTTTATTTTTTATAATTTTCCCCCCAGATTTGGAGGACTCCCCGTATGTAGGCATCCGGTTACCTGCACTCACCAGACAAAACGCAGAAGTTTCTTAGACTTCTACTTCACGCCGGTATTCTGTGAGGTCGTGGTACTTCCCCGGTCGAGCCGGCCCATTCATGCAACAACAAACGCTGATGCGTGGCTCTACCACTGTTAAAAGTCCTTCCTTCCTTAGTACTTTCTTCTTGAGTTTTTTAATAGACCCCTATAATTAACAAAGGTTGAGGCTAACATGTTTTTGGTATTAAAAAGATTGTTAATAAATCTTTGTTCTCCAAAAGTCCCTTAGGAGGCAACTAAAAGAAACTAATAGATCGTTATATTGGGAAATAAGTATATTGAGAAATTTAAGGCCATAGCAGTCTTCAGTCCAGTCTCCAAGCGTGATACGAATCTGGACAAAATCCTGTTACAGTGAAATTGATGTGGTTTTGATTACAGGTCAGCGATGATTGTTTTAGAAACAACGTTGAGACCGAAATTGTGAAGGTAAAAAGTGGAGTAAATACGACACATGGTCGACATATTAAGAATTGCATGATTTCAATTGAAAAATAAACTTTTGATTCGACAACACCTGGCCAAATTTACCAAATACTGATCAAAATGAATATAAAGTAAGGATATACAAAATTAGCAAAGACCTGAATTTCACTTTTTATCATCAATGAACATGTCTTAATATAAAGATATGAAGGTTTAATGTAAGGTTGTCGTAGAACTGACTGAGGGAACTGGCAAATAGATATCTCAATATCATCATCTCCAAAAACACTAAACCAAAATTAAGGAGACTGATGACATCAAGAAATATCTAAGGTGGTAGGTGTGTGGCACAGCAATTGGCAATCCGCTTTCGGAGCGTGACGATTATGGCAATTCCTTCGTACGAGAGACGCTTATTTTCAACAGTATTCTTTTCCAATTCATTAAGTAAGTAGTATTGTATGGTAGTGCTGGTGGTAAATGTGAAAATATACCATCCCCTTCCTTTCCGTGGATCCTTGTCAGTCTAGTTATAGTCTTCTCACTATGGGAAAAATATTGAAAATATGACTTCCGACAGATATCGAAATAACCATCTCAAAAATGATCAAACAAAATTTCAACCGACCGTTGATAGGCAGTTTCGTTTAAGGTGTAAGTTGTCTGGTACTGCGATCGCTAATCTGCATGCCATGAGTGGCGATTATGGCAAAGTCTTCCGTACGTGAAAGGCCTATGGACTTTTACTTGCCATTTTGTGTGTATGTATGTAAGTAAGTAAGCATATACGTATATTATGTTCTACTTAGTAGTAACTTAAAAGAATATTTTCGTCATAAGAGTTAATAGCAAAACAATTCAAACGCACCTCAATTAGTCACCGCTACGACCCTTCTTACTTCCAGAGCTCCCTTATTATAATGTTGTTATGGACGCACGAAACAGAATATAATTATTTGTATTAGCATTTAATTTACCGGTCCAACGATCTGGTTAAACGATACTGATGAAGTATATGTATACAACATAGTACGTAGTTTTTGTTTTTTTTTATTACTGTTATTATTTATCTTAAAAACACTATATATATATGTATATATATATATATATATATATATATATATATATATATATATATATATATATATATATATATATATATATATATATATATATATATATATATATATATATATATATATATATATATATATATATATATATATATATATATATATATATATATATATATATATATATATATATATATATATATATACATATATATATATATATATATATATATATATATATATATATATATATATATATATAGCCTAGACTGAAATTTTAAAGTTTACCATACATTATCTTTCATTACATTAATACATAATGGATTCTTAAATTAAAATTCGATTAAATTTCCAACGAAACCAGACTGGCTTTTCCTTGTGCTCATGCATTAAATTTAAATATAATGAAATAAGCCGGTATTTTGAAGATGGTTAAACGCTTATTATAGCTAATCGACTTGATGTAAGCAACCATGACTTTAGCCCATTATAAAAAGACGCTAAATTCATATTATAAAGAATTTAGATTTAGAAAACGTTTGATGACGTAATGGCTCAGGTAATTTTGGGGCTGGTGCAAAAGACTGATATCTAAAAAAGGTTGAACCTCATGAATAAATGATATAAAATTACAATCCGGGTCGTCATTAAGCAATTATCCCGTTGATTACCATCATAATATTTACGGAATGCTTTTAATTTTTTATTAGATCAAATTTTAATGGCTATAAAGGCTTAGGTGTTCAAGATCCGATACCAATAAACGGTCGACTATTAAATATCAATCAGGCACATAGCGTGCAATCTTTTGCTTATAAAAAAACGCTGCAAATTTTACCGCAAGACTCATGACTTTTTATTTATTTTTTTTACTTTTAAAA
>JAGSMR010000056.1:1282500-1422500 GCA_029286605.1 Sericinus montela | reverse complement strand
GTAAAGTTGAAAAAAAGGTTGTGCAGGTCACTACATCTTATGGGGGCAACCCTCATAAGATGTAGTGACCTGCACAACATTTCAGGAAAGTGGATGGATACAGATGGCTCAAGACCCACTCTTTATTTCTTTTGAAAATAGACTGCATATAACAAAGTTAGTATCCGAAAAAATCTATTAAATTGGACGGAAAATAATAACAGTAACATAGAAAAATTACGTCTATATTTATATATATATATATATATATATATATATATATATATATATATATATATATATATATATATATATATATATATATATATATATATATATATATATATATATATATATATATATATATATATACATATATATATATATATATATATATATATATATATATATATATATATATATATGTATATATATATATATATATATATATATATATATATATATATATATATATATATATATATATATACATATACATATATATACATATACATATATATATATATATGTATATATATATATACATATATATATATACATATATATATATATGTATATATATATATATATATATACATATATATATATATATATATATATATATGTATATATATATATATGTATATATATATATATATATATATATATATATATACATATATATATATATATATATATATATATATATATATATATATATATATATATACATATATATATATATATATATATATATATATATATATATATATATATATATATATATATATATATATATATATATATATATATATATATATATATATATATATATATATATATATAATAAATACTTAATTTTCGTTAATTTTATTAATCTTAATAACAGGAAAATAAATAAAAATTAATGTTATGCTAAATGCTAAAATTGTTCACAGCGAAATTAAATCGAAATATTTGATAAGTAACACATCATATGTTGTTCCTAGATCAAGCTCCAGGACTAAAAACTATAACTTATTCAAGACCATAAAGAAAAATTTGACTTCTGTCAAAGTGTCAAGAGCTAAGTATATTTAAATAAATTTATTTTAATAATTTTTACTATATTTAGGTTTTAAAATTATCGTAAAATGTTGATAAAATTTAAATAAATGTGATATTAAAAGGTTTTTATGATTTCAGATACTTTTTTTGTCAATCGTGGTAATATTGTATTCCGGAGCTTGTCAACTGTCAAGGAATAAGTATATTTCTTAAATATTTGGGAAAACCTGGGAAGTATTTTAATATTCATGTAATATTCAATAATTATATCTGTATTTCAAATATTACTTTTACTTTTAGTGCGCTGTACGGCATGCCTACATCTGATCAAAGGTCTACACTCTGTGGTCCGTCCTAACTGATTGGAAGCGACGCAGTAGAACTTAGCAACTTTAAGTATATTTAAGATATAATATTTAGTTTATGAATATCGCTCCTACCAACTCTCAACCGGAATTCCTACAATGTCGAAATTGTTCGACGGTAGGCTTTTTTAAAGGTAAAAGAGGCTTAAATGTACATATTAGACGTTGTCATCCACAGTCAATTTCGGTTTCACAGCCTCCCGTCCCTCTCATGGCACAATCAGAGATATTAATCAAACCAATTTTCAAAATTTTTCGGACCAAATTCATTATTACCACCGTAATGTACCAATACTTAGCTATGCAGCTAGCTAAAGCTTTATCAAATACCATTCAAAATTGTTTTACTTTTAACACTGTAACTAGTTGGCAAAAAATTATTTTACTTTGCATATTTTCATTTCATGTTGACAAAACGGGACGTAAGTCAATTACGTCCCAGCTAAAACAAATCTTTTCAAAATTTTGATTCACCGATTACTACATCCATCGCTCCAAGACCACACAATTTTGATTTAAAAGAAAGTTGTCGAGTCTAAAGTTATGGATGGTGATTTAAAAACGCATCGCGTATTTTATTTTCAGACGATATCCTGGCGCCTCACAATGCGGACACCCTGAAAGCTTACATCAGAAGCATCCTAAGGCCAATTCCTCCTTGCTTCTACCGTCGCCTCCTGATGCTTCTTATCAGCCATTACAAGTTTCAGAAAAAGATACTTTAGAGGCAATTATGTCTTTCTCAAATGGCTCTGCCGGCGGCATTGACGGAATTACGCCCTCAACATCTGAAAGTTCTTGTAAGCGCGTCCGCCGGTGACGCCGGCCGAATTCTTTGGGCGACATAACAAAATTAAGTAATTTTATGCTTTCTTTCAATGTAAATCCAAATTTTGTTAAAATCATATATGGAGCAAGGTTATGTGCCTTAAAAAAGATAATGGTATCCGCCCTATAGCTGTTGGTTCCACTTTTAGACGTTTAACTTCTAAATTAGCATGTAGGCACATAACCTCCGATCTAAAGTCAAAATTTCAGCCTATTCAGTTAGGCTTCGGTAGCAGAGGAGGTTGTGAGGCAGCTGTACATTCAGTGCGTACTTTTTAACGAATTGTCAAACAGATGTTCTCTTGAAAGTTGACCTTAGGGAATGCCTTTAACTCCCTCGACAGATCAACCCTGCTGAAGGAGGTTGCGAAACATACCCCGGAAATTTACCATTACGTTTGGCAATGTTACAGTCAAAACTCTAATTTATTTTACGAAAATCATTTAATTGACTCAGCTGTCGGAGTTCAGCAGGGTGATCCACTGGGCCCAGCATTGTTTAGTTTGGGAATTCAACCGATTATTTCAAAGTTGAAATCCAAACTCAATGTTTGGTACCTAGATGACGGAACCCTAGGAGGAAAAGCCAGATGACGTGCAAAATGACCTTCAAAAATTATTCAAAATTTTAAAAACATTGGCCTTGAATTAAATAATACTAAATGTGAACTTTTCATTCCTGACCGTTTGTCTTCTCATAGACACAGTTTGTTTCAAAATTTTAACAATATATCTCCTGGCATTCAAGTAACTGAGGCGGATTCTCTTTACCTCCTTGGGCGCCGTTATTTATAGAGAGTATGAAACCTCTTTTGAAAGTAAAATTTGATCAATTTTTAGAACATGTTAATAAACTGTATATTCTAAATTCTCATATTGCGCTTACTATTTTAAAATATTGCGTTCTTGTTCCTAAATTTACTTATTTACTCCGCTCGAGTCCAGCATGGAAATGTTCTGATTTTTAAAACAAATTGACCTTAATCTCAAATAGCTTTGGAAAAATTCTAAATTTATCTTTAGTCTCATCTAGCTGGACTCAAACTACTTTACCTGTTAGATTTGGAGGTATCGGTATAAGAGAGGTTTCAAATATTGCGCTGCCGGCTTTCCTTGCCTCCGTACATAGTGTTCATGATTTGTCATGTAAAATTCTTAAGAATGACTTGGACTTGACCTTTGCTAACGAGGCAAGAGAAGCATGGTTACGTCTCTGTCCGGCGAGGATATTCCACTGGAATCTAACTCACAAAACGGTGGATATCCCGTTGGTTCAGAATGTGCAGAAATGCTTACTGAATAATTTTCACTGTGACAGAGACCGCGCCCGCTTTCTAGGTGTTTCGACAAAGGAATCAAGTTACTGGCTACATGCTTTACCATCAAGTAACCTTGGTACATTACTAGATAACGAAAGTTTACGTATAGCTGTAGGAATACGATTGGGAGCATCGATTTGTCAACCACATCGATGTCCTTGTGGCAGCGACGTCGACGAGTTAGGCCTCCACGGACTTTCATGCCAAAAGTGCCGGCAGACTGTCTCGTCACGGTTCCTTGAATGAGGTCATCGAAGGGCTCTTGTTTCCATAAATATTCCATCGGTTTTAGAGCCTTGTGGAATATTTAGGAGGATGGTAAGAGACCCGACGGCTTGACTTTTAGTCCCTTGGGAGAGAGGCAAAGCTCTTGTGTGGGACGCAACTTGCGTCGATACATTAGCGGCCTCTCATATCAAAAGTACTTCGATAAGGGCCGGGCGGCATCAGAGGCAGCTGAATCGGGTAAATGGCGTAAATATGAGTCTTTGAAAGGAGACTATATATTTGTTCCATTTGCCGTAGAGACAATCGGTCCGTGGGGTCCCCGCGCGATGCAGTTTCTAAAGGAATTGTATCCGCGACTTATCGTTGCCGCTGGTGACAAGAGGGCTGGATCTTTTCTCGCTCAACGGTTAAGTCTAGCCATTCAACGTGGAAATGCAGCCAGCGTTCTTGGTACCATGCCACGAGGAGTAGGGCTCTACGATTATAATAGTTTTTAGTTAATAAGTATTGTAAATATTAACATAATTTTTTCTGTAAATAAATATTTATGTAGCAATTTAAAAAAAAAAAAAAAAAAGACCATAAATGATAGAACGAATATTGGATTATCAGCTCCAATTAATAGAATTTTCAAAGCTTATAATGTAATATCAAAATCAGCAGATCTTGATAATTTTAAAGACTCTTTTTCCGTTTTCAAAAACAAAATTGTGAAATACTTTTATAATAATATTATGAGTATTTCATGACTTGCTTTTGTTTTTATTATCTTTCAATATAATTGTCGGTACGTCTAATATTTCTAGAGTGGCAACTATGATATGTCACATCCGCTCTGACGCAACACGTCAAGTGATTAAGAACAAAAGTGATTTTATTCTCCTCGGCTGATTACTCGCGCCTACTTAGTCCCTATCTGGCCTATGGGACCACGGAACTTCCTTTCTCACAATAAAATTTCCAGAGCCTTCATATTATTATTTTTACAATTCCTCTATTTTGTTTCCTTCTTTTTTTTTGTAATTCTATTATGTGCTTTTTTAATTTATCATGATGAGTTAGCCTTCAAGAATGATATGTACTAATTCTTACTTTAATCACTATGCATATAAAAAGTATGTACAATATCATGTTGGATTCCTAATAAAGAAATAAATAAACAAGATAGGTGCTAAAAGGAAAAAATATTTTAATTTTAAAATATTGCGTTCTTGTTCCTAAATTTACTTATTTACTCCGCTCGAGTCCAGCATGGAAATGTTCTGATTTTTTAAAACAAATTGACCTTAATCTCAAAAATAGCTTTGGAAAAATTCTAAATTTATCTTTAGTCTCATCTAGCTGGACTCAAGCTACTTTACCTGTTAGATTTGGAGGTATCGGTATAAGAGAGGTTTCAAATATTGCGCTGCCGGCTTTCCTTGCCTCCGTACATAGTGTTCATGATTTGTCATGTAAAATTCTTAAGAATGACTTGGACTTGACCTTTGCTAACGAGGCAAGAGAAGCATGGTTACGTCTCTGTCCCGGCGAGGATATTCCACTGGAATCTAACTCACAAAAACGGTGGGATATCCCGTTGGTTCAGAATGTGCAGAAATGCTTACTGAATAATTTTCACTGTGACAGAGACCGCGCCCGCTTTCTAGGTGTTTCGACAAAGGAATCAAGTTACTGGCTACATGCTTTACCATCAAGTAACCTTGGTACATTACTAGATAACGAAAGTTTACGTATAGCTGTAGGAATACGATTGGGAGCATCGATTTGTCAACCACATCGATGTCCTTGTGGCAGCGACGTCGACGAGTTAGGCCTCCACGGACTTTCATGCCAAAAAAGTGCCGGCAGACTGTCTCGTCACGGTTCCTTGAATGAGGTCATCCGGTCTTGTTTCCATAAATATTCCATCGGTTTTAGAGCCTTGTGGAATATTTAGGAGGATGGTAAGAGACCCGACGGCTTGACTTTAGTCCCTTGGGAGAGGGCAAAGCTCTTGTGTGGGACGCAACTTGCGTCGATACATTAGCGGCCTCTCATATCAAGGGCATTTCTGATAAGGGCCGGGCGGCATCAGAGGCAGCTGAATCGGGTAAATGGCGTAAATATGAGTCTTTGAAAGGAGACTATATATTTGTTCCATTTGCCGTAGAGACAATCGGTCCGTGGGGTCCCCGCGCGATGCAGTTTCTAAAGGAATTGTATCCGCGACTTATCGTTGCTGCTGGTGACAAGAGGGCTGGATCTTTTCTCGCTGAACGGTTAAGTCTAGCCATTCAACGTGGAAATGCAGCCAGCGTTCTTGGTACCATGCCACGAGGAGTAGGGCTCTACGATTATAATAGTTTTTAGTTAATAAGTATTGTAAATATTAACATAATTTTTCTGTAAATAAATAAATAAATAAATAAATAAATAAATAAATAAATAAATAAATAAATAAATAAATAAATAAATAAATAAATAAATAAATAAATAAATAAATAAATAAATAAATAAATAAATAAATAAATAAATAAATAAATAAATAAATAAATAAATAAATAAATAAATAAATAAATAAATAAATAAATAAATAAATAAATAAATAAATAAATAAATAAATAAATAAATAAATAAATAAATAAATAAATAAATAAATAAATAAATAAATAAATAAATAAATAAATAAATAAATAAATAAATAAATAAATAAATAAATAAATAAATAAATAAATAAATAAATAAATAAATAAATAAATAAATAAATAAATAAATAAATAAATAAATAAATAAATAAATAAATAAATAAATAAATAAATAAATAAATAAATAAATAAATAAATAAATAAATAAATAAATAAATAAATAAATAAATAAATAAATAAATAAATAAATAAATAAATAAATAAATAAATAAATAAATAAATAAATAAATAAATAAATAAATAAATAAATAAATAAATAAATAAATAAATAAATAAATAAATAAATAAATAAATAAATAAATAAATAAATAAATAAATAAATAAATAAATAAATAAATAAATAAATAAATAAATAAATAAATAAATAAATAAATAAATAAATAAATAAATAAATAAATAAATAAATAAATAAATAAATAAATAAATAAATAAATAAATAAATAAATAAATAAATAAATAAATAAATAAATAAATAAATAAATAAATAAATAAATAAATAAATAAATAAATAAATAAATAAATAAATAAATAAATAAATAAATAAATAAATAAATAAATAAATAAATAAATAAATAAATAAATAAATAAATAAATAAATAAATAAATAAATAAATAAATAAATAAATAAATAAATAAATAAATAAATAAATAAATAAATAAATAAATAAATAAATAAATAAATAAATAAATAAATAAATAAATAAATAAATAAATAAATAAATAAATAAATAAATAAATAAATAAATAAATAAATAAATAAATAAATAAATAAATAAATAAATAAATAAATAAATAAATAAATAAATAAATAAATAAATAAATAAATAAATAAATAAATAAATAAATAAATAAATAAATAAATAAATAAATAAATAAATAAATAAATAAATAAATAAATAAATAAATAAATAAATAAATAAATAAATAAATAAATAAATAAATAAATAAATAAATAAATAAATAAATAAATAAATAAATAAATAAATAAATAAATAAATAAATAAATAAATAAATAAATAAATAAATAAATAAATAAATAAATAAATAAATAAATAAATAAATAAATAAATAAATAAATAAATAAATAAATAAACAAGATAGGTGCTAAAAAGGAAAAAATATTTTAATTTCAAAATAAAATTGTGAAATACTTTATAACAATATTATGAGTATTTCATGACTTGCTTTTTGTTTTTATTATCTTTCAATATATTTGTCGGTACGTCTAATATTTCTAGAGTGGCAACTATGATATGTCACATCCGCTCTGACGCAACACGTCAAGTGATTAAGAACAAAAGTGATTTTATTCTCCTCGGCTGATTACTCGCGCCTACTTAGTCCCTATCTGGCCTATGGGACCACGGAACTTCCTTTCTCACAATAAAATTTCCAGAGCCTTCATATTATTATTTTTACAATTCCTCTATTTTGTTTCCTTCTTTTTTTTTGTAATTCTATTATGTGCTTTTTTAATTTATCATGATGAGTTAGCCTTCAAGAATGATATGTACTAATTCTTACTTTAATCACTATGCATATAAAAAGTATGTACAATATCATGTTGGATTCCTAATAAATAAATAAATAAATAAATAAACAAGATAGATGCTAAAAAGGAAAAAAATATTTTAATTTCAAAATAAAAACTGTCCAAATTTACATAAATTATTTATATGAAGGCACTCGTCGTTGTTAGGAAGTTCCATGGTCTTCAAAAGCCAAATAGGGACTAAGTAGACGTGAGTAATCGGGCGAGAAGAATGAAATAACTTGACTATAATGTAAGAAATCACTAAAATATAATCATTATCAGATTCAGAACACTTTATTACACAAAGTATACTACGACACTCCATCAAACACGTGTCGCACGTCTGATACGCAAGACAGCTCGTCGTGTAATGACCGCCGCCCGCTCACTTCTATCGCACCAGAACTCGGTATTGCGTCAGAGCGGATGTGACGTATCACAGTTGCCACTCTAAAAATATTCGATGTATCGTCATATTTGTAAACGTAAATAAACAACGATTGATATTGAATCCAAAAACACGTAGAGTAATTATTTTACAGTCCAGTCCTTTTTAAGACTGTAAATTCACGCCCAGTTTATGTGTATGTATGTAGCTCTACATTTCGGAACATGGGTACGCTTATCAATCAACATCGGGATCCTTCATCATTAAAAGCGATGAGACAAACGACCGATCGATGCGAGTGCAGATTTGTCCGAGGTTTAGATTTTAACGACGCTTGTATTGAGGGTCCGATAAACAGGGGAGGAGAGAGAATTTTGTTTACCGATGTAATGTAATTTTGTCAATACACTTACGCGTATCGTTCTGAACAAATATTCGATAGCATTTGAACAAAAACATTACCATAATACAATACGAAATATTTTTATCGTAATAATTTTATTACTACAAATTTTGAATGTGCTTTAAATATTTTCATTGTATAAGAGTATTACGATTTTTGTTAAAGTAAACTTAATGATCTTGTTTTACATACATTATTATCTTTTATAATTTAACCTGATCTAGAAGTAGTACTTATAGCTGTCAATAGCTCAGATTTTCTCCGTTCTAACTACAGCTTAAGAACATCAAACAATTTTGCCCCTCTTTAACTATGGCTGCTGCAAAACACATAATTCAAAACAGCAATAAAAACATGTGTGTATCCGACAAACCCGTATATTCTAAATGTGAATTATTGACGGTAGGATATTTTTGTAAGAAAGATTGACCAAAAACAAGAAGATACATATGGAGTTTCTTTCGCCTGTTTCTTCTCCGTTAGAGGATCCCATTACGAAATGGAGGTAGATTAAAAAATAACTATCGATAAACGAATGTACATTCTAATGTCAGTGAATAAATGATTTGTTTGTAAATGTATCAAAGGTGTGATTTAATATTTTTACACTATTTTTCAATTTATCTTTCATGATTACTTTATGTTATTGTTAAATATGATAAGCTTAAATACCCTATAAATAGGGTATACACATTAACTTTTATTGGAGCAGCAACAAGTAATACTCATCAACCACTCTCAGTAACTTTTCAGAAAAATATTTATTTGCAAATTAATTTCTAACTAGCTGCCCCTCACGGTTTCAACCGCAGTTTAACACTTAACGCGGAACCCTAATAATGTTTTTAAAATAAAAGAAACCTATGTTACTCCTTATAACATTAGCTATCTGTCAGTGAAAGTACTGTTAAAATCGGTTGAGCCGTTTTAAAAATTAGCCGGAACTAACAGATAGACAGATAGACAGAAAAAAATTGTAAAAAAATCATTTTGGTGTGTGTATCGTAAATTTTCATATACATGTAGTAAAAAACGGATATTACAATATTACAAAAAGACACTCTAATTTAATTTGTATGTATAGATTTTTGTGTATGTTTTTAAATTATACTTTGTCTATTTTTATATTTTGATTGATAATAATTTAGGTATCTATTTTTCTTTTTTGAAATACCTGCAACCTTTACGATTTAGTTATAAATTTAAACGTGTGAGTTATCGTCAAATTAATTTTTATTGTAGGAGTCGTAAGAGGCACATTTTTTTAAATAATTATAATTAGCAAATTATATAAATTTTAGTACTGAGAACACATTGAAGCAAAAGAATATATATAAAAAATCAAATTTATAAATAAAGACACATATGTAAGAATTTTTATGTAAAATAAAAAAAATATCTTCACGCAATTCCCAATACAGGGGTAGACAGAGGTCTAGTCTAGACAATTAAGTGCCTTCGACCCACCTTCCACCGATGATATTTTCGGGACAACGTGACAGGTGGTGAGCCCGTCGCCGCCTTTATGTCCAAGCCAACGATATAATTCGTACATAAGTTTTTGAAAAACCCATTGGTATGAGCCTGCCACCTGGGAATCGAACTCGTGTCTCTCGACTCGAAATTCCGACCAACCAACCACTCGGCTATGGTGTATTTCAAATAAAATAAATATAAAATAAATATTTATTTTGTATATAAATTTTAACATATGTGTCCAATACATGTTGTTCTTTTACCAAATATCAATTTTTTTTATTTCTTTTTGCTTCAATGTGTTCTCACTACCTCGTTGACTGGCAGAGATTTTTTTAGCATTAAGCTGGCATTTGTACCTTTACACTCTTAAAGTTAGTACTCGTAAGGTGCAATAAAGAATAATAACATAACTTACCACAGGCGAAAAGAACAGCAAAGCATTTTATTTTCGTTAATATATTTTTTCTTATTTCTTTATAATTTAATATTTAATTATTAAAAAAAATTGCAACTCAGCTCTATTAAAGCTTAACAGTTTGGTGTAATATTCTAGAAGGCAATTTATTTCTTTGCACAGCGTGCGATTTCCGCTTAATAAAACAGTGGCTAAAATTAAAGTTTATTTATTCAAACTTTTATAATACTGGCAATAACTACTTATGTAAGTAGTTACACGCCACTATTCGAATATAAATACAGAGCTAATCACGTGATGTGATGCCGTAGTTTCGATGCCTGTTATTTTATGGTTTCACACGTGGAATTTATTCCATTGCTAGTACTAATTATTGATCATTTAAATACTTAATGTTTTTTACTCTATGTTTATTAATGCTTAATACCAAATAGTATTGCACTATTTGGTATAAAACTGAACAAAGCGTGTTTGTTGAAACACCAAAAATTAAACCTCTTATCTACAGTTTTAAGTCTGATTAAAAATTATAAGCAATAGCAATGCATTTTTATCACTATATTGCAAGCTCATTGCTGCAAAAAAAATCACTCGGCCCTAGAGAAAGAAAAAAAAAATGTCCTTCGCTGACAAAACAAATTAAAATCTATCTTATCTTAACAAACTGTTTAGTACACTCGTGAAATATGTTCGCTGTATGCTCTGTCCCATAACATTTTGAATTACTCTTTTTTTCAAGAGCTAAACTAGTAGAAGGATAGATGCTTTTATTCAACTCATTGAAAATGTCTTCATTTTCAAAACTAACACTAACATAATTTAGAAGCTTGCAAATGTTAACAGTATCAAAAAAAATGCATAACTTTTTTATAAACTGTGACGTCTGGGTGGTCATGTTACAGACAGAGCTACGAATGGCTCTCGAGAGCAGAAGTACTTCTTTTGCTTGGGGTTGAGACCCCTTAGGCCCCTTATTCGTGGCGCAGGGTCCCTAATGAGTCGCAGGAGCACTAGAATTGTAGGTCGTCTCGTGTTAAAACTTGCTAGTATCCCCTGCACTACAGGAATACTTCGTGCGGAAACTGTAACGGGGCGGGTGGGTGGATATTTCTTTGCTTTGTCTCCGATGGGGGTATTACAACGGGAGTGTAGGACGATTTAGTAACGACTTTATGGTAATCTCTGCAACAAAATATACGGTTTTATTTCAAGGCAAATGAATTAATCACTATACGTTATCGTTTACAAAAATTTTAGTTACATATTGAAGTCACGATAGCCGAGTGGTTGGGTGGTCGGAATTTCGAGTCAAGAGACCCAAGTTCGATCCCCAGGTGGTAGGCTCGTACCAATGGGTTTTTCAAAAACTTATGTACGAATTACATCGTTGGCTTGGACGTAAAAACGGCGACAGGCTCACCACCTTGAATACACAAAAACCACCTTGAATACGCCTTGAAAAACCACCGGGAATTGCGTGAAGATATTTAATTTTTTTATATGATATGTTATAAATAAACTTCGGAGAAAAGTAGGTCGAAAGACACTCCATTGTCTAAACCTCTATCTTTGTACCTGAGTATTGGTAAAAGGTGTGAAAATGAAAAAGAAAAACCATTGATAATATATTTTTTCACGTCGCTGTTGTAAAAAAAGCCTTAAAAATGGCAATCAACAGACTTATGACTCATCTTCACAAAAACTAGGAGATACAATAAAATTAATCAGGATGGCGACGGGCAGGGCCTTCTAAAGGTAACAGAATTCCTCTCTGCTTGGGAAGACAATACCAAATTAAACCTATTTCTGCTGCCAATAACAGTATAGTATCTGTTATGTCTCGATTGGAAGGGTATATAGAGAGCGAGTATAATCACGGCCTATGAAATATTCCATCATAGGCCTCGGGGTGACAACACTTCTACTACCTTCGTCTTTTAAAATAGAAAACAGCTGCAACAGTGCAAGATATCTGGAAGCGGGATCGCCAATCCTCCTGCTTTGCGTAAGATAATAAATTTTCAAAAAATTTTGCAAAAAAATCACTCGGCCCTAGGAAAGAAAAAGAAGTGTCCTTCGCTGACAAAACAAATTAAAATCTATCTTATCTTAACAAACTGTTTAGTACACTCGTGAAATATGTTCGCTGTATGCTCTGTCACATAATATTTTGAATTACTCTTTATTCAAGAGCTAAACTAGTAGAAGGATAGATGCTTTTATTCAACTCATTGAAAATGTCTTCATTTTCAAAACTAACACTAACATAATTTAGAAGCTTGCAAATGTTAACAGTATCAAAAAAAATGCATAACTTTTTTATAAACTGTGACGTCTGGGTGGTCATGTTACAGACAGAGCTACGAATGGCTCTCGAGAGCAGAAGTACTTCTTTTGCTTGGGGTTGAGACCCCTTAGGCCCCTTATTCGTGGCGCAGGGTCCCTAATGAGTCGCAGGAGCACTAGAATTGTAGGTCGTCTCGTGTTAAAACTTGCTAGTATCCCCTGCACTACAGGAATACTTCGTGCGGAAACTGTAACGGGGCGGGTGGGTGGATATTTCTTTGCTTTGTCTCCGATGGGGGTATTACAACGGGAGTGTAGGACGATTTAGTAACGACTTTATGGTAATCTCTGCAACAAAATATACGGTTTTATTTCAAGGCAAATGAATTAATCACTATACGTTATCGTTTACAAAAATTTTAGTTACATATTGAAGTCACGATAGCCGAGTGGTTGGGTGGTCGGAATTTCGAGTCAAGAGACCCAAGTTCGATCCCCAGGTGGTAGGCTCGTACCAATGGGTTTTTCAAAAACTTATGTACGAATTACATCGTTGGCTTGGACGTAAAAACGGCGACAGGCTCACCACCTTGAATACACAAAAACCACCTTGAATACGCCTTGAAAAACCACCGGGAATTGCGTGAAGATATTTAATTTTTTTATATGATATGTTATAAATAAACTTCGGAGAAAAGTAGGTCGAAAGACACTCCATTGTCTAAACCTCTATCTTTGTACCTGAGTATTGGTAAAAGGTGTGAAAATGAAAAAGAAAAACCATTGATAATATATTTTTTCACGTCGCTGTTGTAAAAAAAGCCTTAAAAATGGCAATCAACAGACTTATGACTCATCTTCACAAAAACTAGGAGATACAATAAAATTAATCAGGATGGCGACGGGCAGGGCCTTCTAAAGGTAACAGAATTCCTCTCTGCTTGGGAAGACAATACCAAATTAAACCTATTTCTGCTGCCAATAACAGTATAGTATCTGTTATGTCTCGATTGGAAGGGTATATAGAGAGCGAGTATAATCACGGCTTATGAAATATTCCATCTTAGGCCTCGGGGGTGACAACACTTCTACTACGTTCGTCTTTTAAAATAGAAAACAGCTGCAACAGTGCAAGATATCTGGAAGCGGGATCGCCAATCCTCTTGCTTTGCGTAAGATAATAAATTTTCATTAAGCGAGATATCTGTATTCGGTAGTGGATAATAAGAGGCTATTGTTTATGTATGTTGTGTATTGTTTATGCATTTATGTATGTATAATGTAGAACTAACGGCACTGGTTGTATGGTATGTTACTTAAAAAACACATTTAAAAATACTGTTTAATATTAATTTTAAATGTTCTTTTGACATTTTTAATAGTTAATAACAATAACATTACAGAATTTCTTTTAGCCCTAAAAAACACAACTTCTCCGCTTTCAAAATTTAGTATAGTTATTTTATATGGAGATATTAATATAGATATTAAGAGTTCCTCTCTAAATTACCAGTCATAAATACTTAAATTGTCTAGCATACCATAGTGCTACCCGCGCATACCTTAAGTAGGTAAGAAAGGGAGTGGCAATATTCTTACACCGTTACCACACGGTATGTACCATGTTAGTGTAAGCGTGCATAATTGTGTGCTTCCTATATCCAAGTATCTACACAGTACGTATTGAGTGTATACCTGGTACAGAGTAACTTCAATGACAGATTGTTTTTTATTAAAGCCATGAACACAATAAATAGTACTCTTAATTAGGACGGCGATTCTGAGTATTAACTGAGATCAGGGAAAATTTACGAATTTTTCGTGAAATTTAAATTTTCACGAAATTGTAATGATGATATAAGCAGTATGCCTGAAAAACGAGGTGAGAACTTAACTTTTATTTTGAGAATATTGCTATTCTCTTAAAGAAATCAAACAACTATTCAACTAAATCAACTCAAGATATTGTAACAGTATATCGTTTTCCCCATCCCAGAAGTTCTCGCTCAAATTATCGTAAAATTTGTCAATCAAGCAACCCGTGACAACTTTATTTCAGAACAGGTAAAAACCAGGCGCAATTCAGAAAATATTCATCAACGAACACCTTACTCTGAAGAACAAGAATTTATTTAGCTGAAATCCTGACGCCGCTAAACATAATGGATTTAAATTTGTTTATGATAAATACTATGCTTGTACGGGCGAACGAAACCTCGGCCATTTTCGCAGTACGAACTGAGCTGGATTTATCAAAGAAATTCAAACTGCAGTCTACTTATAACTAACTCTTTAAGGGCAATAGTCATTCATTCAGATGAGAACATTAGTGTTTACTTTTACATATAGTACTTTAATAATCTACATGCTCTCGATCTTACATTATTTATTATTTACAACTTGCAGATTGCTTTCATTACAAATTTAATTTTACCACTGCCGTCAATAATGATCACATTTCATGTTATAAATTTTTACATTTTGACATAAAGTATCTTAAAATTTATATTCGGTTTACGTTTTTTAATACATTTGAAATAGTAATAGCCTTTAAACTAAATGCACATATTTATTCCATATATATCACCATCTCATTATTTAATGTTTTTCGTAATTACTGTCAAATTTCTTATACATATAATAGAAATTTCTATACTTAATACTCAGATTCATGGCTAATGTTGTTTTATATTATCAGAATTGTAGAGGACTAAGGACTAAATTAAATACTCTTTATAACAGTATAATATCGGATTGTTGTGACATAATTATTCTTCCTTAAAACTAAATATGGTTGACTCCAAATATTTTATATCATAAACTTATCGACTCACGCTATGCAGTTTATCGCTGTGATCGAAATCGGCTGTCAAGTGGTAAGTCTGACGGAGGAGGAGTGTTAATTGCAGTGCGCCGTGAGTTTCATGGTTTGCGATTTAACCTAGCCCCTGTACCCAACGAACACAACAACGACGAAAATGAAGGCAGTTGTTTTCCCGCTAATATTGACTATGTTCTATTAAAATTTTATTCTGGAACTAACAATGAATGCCATCTTGATTGTGGAGTTTATATATCTCCAAATCAACCTTTGAGTGTATATTAAATATTTCTCAACGCACTTCATGATTCTCTGTACTTTCTGATTTCAACATACTTCATATTGAATGGTTATTTTAGATCTTTTTATTTCTAATAATGACACTTGTGCCTCCGTGCCACCATCAAATATTTTAGTTCCATTGGATATGCACCATCCGCCATTCTGTGCCCATTTTAAGCTAAATATACGACATTCTCAAATGAAATGCAGTACGAGTATTATGTTAAAATATCGTTTTATAGAAGGTAACTATGCGTAAATTAACAACGATATTAACGGCATTGACTGGGTGACTATCCTGAACTCATCATCATTGGACAAAGCTTCCCAAATTTTTTTCCAGAGACTATTTATAAAATAATTAGAGATCGTATACCGTTGCGACCACATAAATATAATGAATTTCCAATTTGGTTCCCGCAACCACTGATTTACATATAAATTACAATAAAATATTAAATTAAATAAAATGTTAAACCTAAGGAAAAGTTATGGATAAGATAGAAAAAATACTATGAAGACTATGAAGAATTTTCTCTTTATCGTTAAAGATTTAAACAACTTTTACCTATTGTTTTATACGGGGAGTGCTCCGAGGAATAATTCGGATAAATACCAGCCGCTGAATTTCACCATCGTACCTTACGGCTTAGTCAAAAATTTCATCATTTCACACCTTAATGCTTGGCATTCCAACACAGTGCGATTGTCGCGGAATTTTCTGCCACGCACTTGCACTTTATGCAAAGAGTTGCCGTCAGCGGTTTTTCCGAACCGCTAAGACTTAGGGATCTTCAAGGAAAGAGCCTATATCTTTTTCAAAGGCCGACAACGCATCTGCTATTCTTTCGGTATTGCAGATATTTATGGGCGGCGATAATCACTTACCATAACGTGTGCGACTTGCTTGTTTGCCTCCCTTTCCTATAAAAAAAGGTGGCAGGCTCGTATCAATGAGTTTTTCAAAAACTTATGTACGAATTATATCGTTGGCTTGGACATAAAGACGGTGACGGGCTCACCACCTTTCACGTTGTCCCGAAAATATCTTTTGTGGAAGGTGGGTCGAAGGGACTTAATTGTCTAGACTAGATCTCTTTCTACCCCCGTGTTGGGAATTGCGTGAAGATATTTGTTTATATATCTTATTTATTTATTGTCACTCGAACTTGTAACTCTTTTAGGCAACCTTCTTCTTACTTAATAATATTCAAATTCCTAATTAGATCTCAAGTTGAATACACAACAACGGCATGGAACCCTTTCTACGAGAAATATAGTGATTTGTTCGACTCAACTCAGCCAAAATTTCTCCGCTTTATTACTTTTAAATGTTTTCAGCGCATAAGTGACGCGTATTCCCATAATTAGTTGTTACTAAATGATTTAAAACAAATGCAGCTGTACGCTTTAACACTTTATCATGATATCTTTTATCTTCATGCATAATCCCTGACGGGGCAGGCAGAGAGAACAGATCGCCAAGTGTCACGATCACTACATGCCTCTTTCGCTTCTTTCAGATTCATCATCTTCTTCATACATGCATGTTGAGGTATCCGAGTAATCTTGACCCTCCCCTCTTCGAGCAATTTGCTCAAATGGTCTTCGAAAGTAAGTCTCGTCACAAAAATTGATAAGGGCGGGCTTCGATATTTTGGGCACGTTGAACGAATGAGTGAAGACCGAATGGTAAAGAAAATATATAGCGCGAAAGTTAACATTAAAAGGGGTCGAGGTAGACCGGTCTTCACACATTCGCTCAACGTACCCAAAATATCGAAGCACGCCCTTATCAATTTTTGTGTCAAGGTCATCTTTCAAACCTGCCATATTGCGAACCTCTTCGTTTCGCTTTCGGTCGGCCATGGTAAGGCCGCACATTTTACGAAGAGATCGCATCTCCACTGCATTCAACTTGCTTTTATGCTTCTTCTGGCATACCCAGGTTTCACTGCCATATAACAAAGTCGGTACTAACACTGCGTTATGTATTGCAAGGCGTGCACTTTTCACTACGCCTTGCCTTTTGATTAACGCAGCCAGGGCACCATTGACTTTGTTCACGGCAGCGACACGCCTGTCCACATCTAAATCATATCTTCCATCCCGGCTTAACGCACTCCCCAAGTATACAATTTCATTCACCTGTTCTAGACATTCCTGATTTACCCATATTTCACACTTCGTTCTTTCTTCGTCCCTTTCAAATACCAGAACCTTAGTTTTATTAGCATTCAAACGGAGACCTTTAATTTCAAACACGTAACGAATGTCTGCAGTTCTGCCTCTGATGGTGCAATAAGTACTGCATCATCAGCATACAGCAGACAATTTACTATAATGTCACCCAATTTCACACCCAAACAAATATCTTTCAGCTTCTGTAAATAGCTGCCGTGATACAATATGAACAGCCAGGAAGACATGATACAACCCTGTTTTACGCTCGATTTGACGCTAAACATGGGCGACAGGTCATGCCCTACCCGCACACAGACTTTACAGTCACAGTAAAGTGACTATACAGCCCTTAGCAATCGACCATCCACACCGTACCCCGGCAACAGTTCCCACATTTTCTTGCTTACAACCTTATCAAATGCTTTCTCAAGATCCACAAAAGCATAGAAAATCTTCTGGTTAGCAGCCAGAAGGTTCTCCGTGATCATGCGGAGAGAAAACATTTGATCCGTTCATCTTCTTCCAGGTCTAAATCCGCATTGTGCCTCCCATAAGAAATCTTTCCGATTTCTCTTGCATTCTACGTGTCAAAACCTTCCAGTAAACTTTATTTGCTAAACTGGTCATTCTGATCACCCGATAGCATCCGCAGTCATAATGTGAACCTTAACTTTTATATAAAGGCATTATATTGTCTTTTGTGGCTTTTGTCTATTATTTTACTAGTCTATCTTTCCGTATATTTCTTTCTGACTTTTAGTATGTATATGTAATGTGTATATGTATGTATATGTGTGTGTGTTTATATATATGTGTGTGTGTATATGTATATATCTATTATAAATTTATCGTACACCTCACCCTCTTCTCACAGGTCATTGTATCCTCTGCAACGTGATTGCCTGATAGAAATCGCTTTAAAGCAATAAGGCCGCCAGGAGCATCATTTAATGATATAATGAAAAAAGTTATCTCAAGTACTTTCTGTCCTAATTCTATTTAGTACTGTTGATAGGAAGAAGGGGCAATCTTAACAAAAGACAAATGTTAAAATACTCAGAGTATTTAAATAGCCTAAATGTCAATAAAATTGTCTTGTTCACATTGCCATATTTAAAGGATTTGCCGCATGAAAACAAAATAAGATTTGACATAAGCATTCAATTAAATAATTTATTATATAATAATTTTAAACATTTGACATGTCAAAATAATAACATTGATAAATTCCATTTAGTTGATACAAACATTCTTATTAAGAATTCTTTAATAAAAGACAGATATTTCCTATCCAAATATAATACAAGATTGATAGCAGATGCGCTATCCTATTTTTTACATTTTACCTCAGCCAAGAATTTGGCTAAACCGACATCTGCTTTTATTGAGCAGCTTAATATGACAAGTAATTTGGAATCTGTTCCAAGTACTTTAAATTAAATAATAAGACAATAGAGGAAATCCCTTGCAATAATATCATTTATCAAAAGAATTTTAAAGAGAATAGTATAATTTTACAAATCAGTTTATCTAATAAAAGTTGTATTAACCTGATGCATCAAAATATTCAAGGATTTTTTGGTAAAGATTTAGAAATTGAATTGTTTTAAATAGTAATGATGTTGATATATTATGTGTCACTGAACATTGGTTAAAAACTGATAACTTTGTGTTTAACTTCAGTAGGCACCAGGTTGTTAGTTCTTTCAATAGAGAAAAAGCTTTACGTGGTGGCTCTTTAATCCTATTTAGTAAGTTCTTGTCATTTGAGGAACGTAAAGACATAGTGAGCCTCTCTGTAGAGAGAACTATTGAAATGGCTTACGTTGAGCTTGAGCATCTCATTGTTATCGTATACCGACCGCCCTACGCCTTATATGAGTGTTTTGAAAGAATTATGGAAGAAGCTTTACTTAAACTTCATAAACAGAATAAATCAGTAGTCATATGCGGAGACTTTAATATTAATCTCCTGGAAGCTTCTTCTATTACTATTAGATTTCTCTCATTGTTAAAGTCGTTCAATCTTGTGAACTTGTTTTATGAGCCACCAAGAATAACAGAGTCAAGTGCGACGTGCATAGACAATATTTTTACAGATGTAAAACCATTGCACAGATTGTCTCACGACCGACAAACCACACGTATAAGGAAAGTTGTGTTTGTTCCGATAATTTATATCACAAAGAGAAATTTAGAAGTAATTTAATAAAAAACCTCCCAGTGTTGCCTTACCATGACAATACTAACGCCTTGTACAGTTCATTATTTAATTTCTTAAAAATTGAATTTAATGCCGTTTTTACTTCTAAAACATTCTCTTTGAAAAGTCGAAAGACTTTTAATGATTGGGAAACAGTGGGAATTCAC
This sequence comes from Sericinus montela, assembly GCA_029286605.1. Taxonomy (NCBI): domain Eukaryota; kingdom Metazoa; phylum Arthropoda; class Insecta; order Lepidoptera; family Papilionidae; genus Sericinus; species Sericinus montela. The sequence goes on along the minus strand of JAGSMR010000056.1, from coordinate 1,401,885 downwards.
CGAAGTAGGCGAAGGTTGTATGAACTTTACAGCGAAAGGTCATACAATTTAAATAGCAATAAGTTATTATTAATTAAATAAAATTTTCAACACCTAATGTTAAACTTATGGACGATACCAATGTACTAATAAATGGGGAAGAGTTGAGCTTTGTGGATACAGCTGTTTTTCTCGGAATAACACTTGATGCGAGGCTTCTATGGGGCCCCCATATATCCCAACTTGCGAGTAGGTTAGCTCTGCAGCATATGCTGTAAGAAAAATAAGGCTCTTAACTGATGTACAAACGACTAGCCTTGTTTATTTTAATTACTTCCACAGCATAATGTCATATGGTATTCTGCTATGGGGTCATGCAGCTGACGTAGAAACAGTATTTATTTTACAAAAGAGGGCCATACGAGCTGTATATTGTCTGGATTCCCGAGCAACTCTTAGAGAGAAATTTAAAGAAAATAATATTTTAACACTGGCCTCTCAATACATATATGAAAATTTAATGTATGTGCATAAAAACATAAATACTTTTAGCAAGACTTCTGATGTACATAATGTAAATACTAGGAACAAACACAAGCTTGTACCACCGATTACTAGACTCCATAGAGTAAGTAACTCGTTCATAGGGCGGTGTATACGCAACTACAACAAAGTCAAAATATGCAAAGCCTGTCTTAACAGGTTTAAGAAATTTATTAAAGGAAAGCTTTTTAGAAAGGGTTATTATAATATTAATAAATATATTAATGACAGTAACCCCTGGGAATGAGGTGATCGCTCCCAAGCTATTTCTAGAAAATATCACAATGTATTTGTATAATGAATTATATTGTTAAAAATATTGACCAAAAAAGAAGATACCTACGGAGTTTCTTTTGCCTGTTTCTTCTCCGTTAGAGGAACCTCATTACGAAACGGTGGTAGATTGAAAGTGACGATCGATAAACGAATGTATGTTCTTGTGTAGATGAATAAATGATTTGATTGATTTAATTGTACCTTAATTAATTTTTGTATGTCGTTTGTTCATTTAATGTTTTGGTGTACAATAAAGCATATTTTGTTCATTAATTCAAAGGCACAATAACCGCAGATCGCCAATCATCCGCGACAGCCCCCGTCCGCCAGCACAAATTGCACAGCAGATGAAAGTTGTCCCAGACGCGAGGCCCACCATACTTGACCATTTCAGCAGTAACTCAGTCTAGTCCCGCAGCCTTACCACATTTTAAACTTCGAATCGATCCCTATCTGAGATCATCACACGCATAAATTTCTCTATAAAATTCGTTCCATCGCTGCATGACGTCCGGTTTTTCTGAGAGGACGTCATTGGTTATCGAAGGCACTTTGTTCATTCTTAAGGCTTTCACACCTCTCCGGGTGCTTCCAACCTCTTTCCAGAAGAGTTTGGAGTTCTCTTTGAAGTTGTGCGACAACATTTCGTATGCTTCCATTCTACTCCTTTCACGCACTCCTCAATCAATGCTTTCGTGTAAACTTTCTGGAGCATATCTTTCTTTCCTATTCTCTCTCATATCCTTATCATTACTAGAGGCCAAGTAGTCTAACCATGCTTTCTCGTCTTATTAACTGCTTCTTTCACTTCGTCATTCCACCATGCATCACCCTTTTACTACTACCTCTTATCACAGATCCACACACGTCTTCCGCTGCACAAACCAATCCATCCCTAAGTCTCTGCCATATTTCGTCCACACATTCTTTCCTGACATCGATGATGTCAAGCATTTCGGCTACCCTTGCTTGATATTTATCCCTAGTGTCCGCTTCCTGAAGCTTCCAGCTTCGGATGCTACTGACCGACTGTGGTTCTGGTATCGCCATCCGGTGGCGCCAACCCGCGAACAGACCCCTAAATCTAGTAATCACTAGATGGTGATCCTTTCCCAGGTCAGCATCTCTGAACACTCGCGTATCCATCACCTGTTTTCGCAGTCGGTCATTCACCAGGAATAAATCGATCATACTTCTCTCATGCTCTCTTTTTCTAGTATACATATGGACTTTCTTGAGACTAAACATAGTGTTTGTCACAAGAAGACCCTTTCATAATCACTAATTCCATGACACCCACTGAGGCATGCAACAACGTTAATAAATTTTTTATCAATGTTCGGAAGGACCTTGCGAACACCATACCAAAAAATAATTTACTGCCAAAACATGCCTCTCCACAATCAAGGGTGGCGATGGGAATTATTCCAATAGATATCGCCCTATTGCCGTGCTTAGTGCTTTATCCAAGATACTAGAGCGTTTAGTAAATAACAGACTAGTAAATTACCTTATATAATATACATAAATATATAAATCTTCACGCAATTCTCAATACATGGGTAGACAGAGGTCAAGTCTAGACAATTAAGTCCCTTTGACCCATCTTCCACCGAAGATATTTTCGGGACAACGTGACAGGTGGTGAGCCCGTCGCCGCCTTTATGTCCAAGCCAACGATTAAATTCGTACATAAGTTTTTGAAAACCTCATTGGTACTGCCACCTGGGGATTGAACTCGGGTTACTCGACTCGAAATTCCGACCACTCAACAACTCGGCTATCGTGACTTCTTATATTTATCTCGGTTATCGTAAATTACCTTGAACACTTTAAAATCATATCACCCCTACTATTGTTACAACAAATATTTTACCTTTAGAAAAAATCTACATCTGATACTTTTCAGGAACTGACAAATTTTATTGGTGATAACTTAAATAACCAGAAAAAAATATTTTTAGACCTCGCCAAAGCGTTTGACACAATCCCCATTTCTACATTGTTGCATAATTTGGGAGAAGTCAGTGCCAGGGGTGCACAACTTGCCTTTTTCCGAAGTTACCTCAGCGATCGGATTCAAATGGTAAAAATCCACCATCGGTGTGGCACTCCCTATTTGTTATGATGTTCCCCAGGGATGTAATTTGGGTCCTAACATCTTGGGTGCAGATGAAAGTCTTGGTCACTCAACACCTCCAAAACTAAATGCATCACCGTTTCTGTTAACTCACACTCGCAGCCCGAGTCTCCCATAACTTTAACAGAACACTCGTGTCCCCTACAATCAACTCCTTATTCGTGTCCACAAATAAAAGTCACAGATACTTTTAAGTACCTTGGTATAATTCTAAATAAGTATTTTAAATTTAAGTCATTGATCTCCTTACAGATAGGGTCCGTAAATTGATGTATATATGTATTTAAAATTCTTCGATACGTAGCAAAACCTTTAGTTATACGTAACACATACTTTGCGTTATGTCAATCTATAGTCATATATTGTTGCCATGAATGGGCCGGCTCGACCGAGGAAGTGCCACGACCTCACAGAATACCGGCGTGAAGTCGAAGTCTAACAAACTTCTGCGTTTCGCCTGGTGAGTGCAGGTTACCGGAGGCCCACACACCACCCTCCCCCAATTCTGGGGGGGGGGCACTCTAAGGCCAAGCAGAAGTTGAAACCGATGGCCATGGGTATCTTCTAATCACCCAGTCGAAGCTACTAAATGCCCAATTTGTCTCTTATCATCCAATACCTAGGTAGCGGACATTATCTGCCAACAAAATGTTATTACCTAATGATATAATAATGAGATATGAAAATTTCTTAGTATAAAAATTCTAACCATTCTAAGCAACAAACGAATATATGTTTAAAAATGCATTCTAAATTTAAATTAATATAACGCAAACTTACTAGTTACCATTTGATTTGAAGAAAAAAAAATATTTTCCATAACTTTTGAAACGAGCTATACTTATGTGTGCCGCAAATTAAACGACATAATTATACATAATATTTATTACATAATATTAACACGTAACTGAAATCGCTTCTGTGTCCCGGTAGTAAAACAGAGAGCCAATACAATATTTCCACAAAACGAAAAAAGCAAGAGCAAACCCCCTTCTTCCAGGAAATAACGCATTTTGTTTTGTTAATGGCTATAACTACTAAGCGTACTACCTAATAGCGAAATTATCTCTAAAATACCAGACCCAATTTATGTAGAACGGTGATGATCAGCAGCACCTGAAGTGACAGACACAAATAAACTTATGTACGAGTTGCATCGCAGGTTTGGACATTGAGACGGCGACGGGCTCACCACCTGTCACGTTGTCCCGAAAATATCTTCGGTGGAAGGAGGGTCGAAACGACTTAATCGTCTAGACCTCTGTCTACCCCTGTTTTGGGAATGATGTGAAGATATTTATTTATAGTATATAACAATTTAATTTGTTTGAGATAAATTATTTATAAGACTAGCATTTTGCTACTACCAGCAGTAAAATTAGAGCTGTTTTTATTCCATAAAGGGGGAAAAGTGCTACTGCGAATAAAGTAGGAACAATTTGATCATAACGATCAATCAGTCATCACATCAGCTTAGTCACATTTACAGAACATTTTAAAATTCAAAAGTTGTTAAATTCAAGCGTGTCTACACATCGCACCATACCAAATTGAGACAATTAACACGAAAGTATGTGATTACGAGCGAACATAAAACTCAATATTATTTCGGAGACCAGGGGACTTAAAATAGAGATATGAGGGTGGAACGGTGTCGCGTTCAGTTATGCTCGCACACGCTTTGAAATAATGGTGGTATACAAACGGATTTCATGCTCTTGAATAGCAACCAATGAGCAGAATAATTATCCTACTCGTACTAAATTAGAAAAAAAGAACAATGTAATATGTAAATCTTATCCAAATATTTATAATTTCCATCAAACATTTGCTGTCAATTCTGTTTCATTAGTTTCTGCCATGATTGGATAGGATAACTTATTTTAGTGATATTTCATTTAATTAACGGACAAGTAATCATTTAATTATAAATAAATAATAAATTAATATCTTCACGCAATTCCCAATACAGGGGTAGACAGAGGTCAAGTCTAGACAATTAAGTCCCTTTGACCCACCTTCCACCGAAGATATTTTCGGGACAACGTGACAGGTGGTGAGCCTGTCGCCGCCTTTATGTCCAAGCCAACGATGAAATTCGTACATAAGTTTTTGAAAAACTCGTTGGTACTGCCACCTGGGCATCGAACTCGGGTGTCTCGACTCGAAATTCCGACCACCCAACAACTCGGCTATCGTGACTTTTCTCATTTAATTATGATGCTTGATTTTATAATTTTAATTATCTTTATCAAAATCTGTAAAGATCTCTAGGTTGTGGTTATTGTTAGGCCATCAGAATTTTTATTATACTGTCTGCCTGATGCAACAGTGCAGTGATGCAACCAACGCTTCAATATATTCATTTCAACGCTGTTTTGTTCTAGTAAAAACATGCTCAATATTTATGAGCGACCGATGATATATATTTTTAAAACACACATCTCAAATAAGAGGTCAGTCTATTTGTCCACCTGACAAACTAAATTCTAGTTATATTTTTTTGATCAGACTGAATACCCTGCTTGATATTACTTGGCTTTAAAAAAAAGAGGAAGATTTACGTACTTACATGAACTTGCTGCTTCCCATAAATAAAAATTTGAATGCATCACAGATAAAAAGATTTTACATCATCATGGTCTGATGGCCACCATGTCCGCTATTCTAATATTAAAATTTAGAGATTACTAAAGAGGAGGAGAGAAGATTACTAATAGATTACAAATAGATAATAGAAATGAGTAAGTTTTAATATTTTATTAAAGTAGGTTGCAAAAATAACATAACATATCGATACGCGTTTTGTTTTCATAATGGACTATAAGTCTGTAAAAAAAATTATTACGAAGAAGACTGATAAATTCCTTAATGTAAACATTTATATTCAACACCTTATTATGTGAATATGAATTTTTTTTTGGAAATTTACGCAATTTTCGATACTGATAGGCAGAGGTATATAATCAGCTTGATAAAAAGTCGATGGATGCTGGTCACGGAGGACCATTTTTTGTGGAAATTTTTGGGGAGGTTAATGTGAGCTGTAAAGAAGAAGAAGACAAAAACTTATATATACATATATACCTCCATGACTTGAGTATATACTCATATTCGTCACATAAAATATGCCCCTAGCGGGATTCGAACCCAGAACTCTTAACTTCGAAGGCAGGGAAACTACACACTCAGCTATGGGGTAGTCGGACCTATCATACAACAAGTAAACATATGAATTAAATATCAATGCTTAAAATAAAACATTTATAAATCTCGATTAATTTCACCATCATCCTTCACAGCTATCTACCATGGGTAAATCTTTCAGAGAGCACGAGAGATCTGTGACAGTAAACATTTGGCCGCCGATCTTCAGCACGTCAAGCAAGTTCTGCATGACAACAAGCTTCGGATTCCGCGCCTACGTCTCAGTAACCGAGTGAAGCCGGCCACGGTCGAACGAGTGCCTGCTGTGTTATTGACAAGATTGGCTATATCTTAAAACTAGCTTCCATAAAGACATTTTACAAGCCTCCGAGAAAGATTGGTCAGTTAAGAGTAATATCCCTCAGGAACGTGCAGGAGTGCACAAGCTTGACTGTGAATGTGGCCTGTCTTACGTAGGACAAACAAAAAGATCTATTAAAATTCGCATTAAAGAACACATAGCTGATGTAAAACATAGACGCTCTAGGAAGTCTGCAGTCTGTGATTACATTCTGGAGTGGCCCAACCATTATATCAGTTTTGACAAGCCACAGGATGATACTTAAGGCTATTGAAATTAAAAAACATCCCAATTTCAATAGAGAAGATAGTTGGGTACTACCACCTGCTTGGGATGAGTTCCAGACTAGTCATGAATAAAATTAAGTCCAAGACCAAGCATACCCCTGCAAGACCTCAAGATACAGTGAGCACATTCTGAGTAAATCGGATTCAAAATTAATATATAAAGTTGACGGTAGCCGAAAGTAGCAATGACAGCGGGACGTTTAAGACCTCAGTCCCCTAGTGACTACGGAAACGTCGGGATAAGTTTTTTTTTTTTTTTGGAAATTTACGCAATTTTCGATACTGATAGGCAGAGATATAGATAATCAGCTTGATAAAAAGTCGATGGATGCTGGTCACGGAGGACCATTTTTTGTGGAAATTTTTGGGGAGGTTAATGTGAGCTGTAAAGAAGAAGAAGACAAAAACTTATATATACATATATACCTCCATGACTTGAGTATATACTCATATTCGTCACATAAAATATGCCCCTAGCGGGATTCGAACCCAGAACTCTTAACTTCGAAGGCAGGGAAACTACACACTCAGCTATGGGGTAGTCGGACCTATCATACAACAAGTAAACATATGAATTAAATATCAATGCTTAAAATAAAACATTTATATATCTCGATTATTTTCACCATCATCCTTCACAGCTATCTAACATGGGTAAATCTTTGTTTCAGAGAGCACGAGAGATCTGTGACAGTAAACATTTGGCCGCCGATCTTCATCACGTCAAGCAAGTTCTGCATGACAACAAGCTTCGGATTCCGCGCCTACGTCTCAGTAACTGGAGTGAAGCCGGCCACGGTCGAACGAGTGCCTGCTGTGTTACTGACAAGATTGACAAGATTGGCTATATCTTAAAACTAGCTTCCAGAAAGACATTTTAGAAGCCTCCGAGAAAGATTGGTCAGTTAAGTGTAATATCCTCAGGAACGTGCAGGAGTGCACAAGCTTGACTGTGAATGTGGTCTGTCTTACGTAGGACAAACAAAAAGATCTATTAAAATTGCATTAAAGAACACATAGCTGATGTAAAACATAGACGTTCTAGGAAGTCTGCAGTCTGTGATTACATTCTGGAGTGGCCCAACCATTATATCAGTTTTGACAAGCCACAGGATGATACTTAAGGCTATTGAAATTAAAAACATCCCAATTTCAATAGAGAAGATAGTTGGGTACTACCACCTGCTTGGGATGAGTTCCAGACTAGTTATGAATAAAATTAAGTCCAAGACCAAGCATACCCCTGCAAGACCTCAAGATACAGTGAGCACATTCTGTGTAAATCCGAAAGTAGCAATGACAGCGGGACGTTTAAGACCTCAGTCCCCTAGTGACTACGGAAACGTCGGGATAAGTTTTTTTTTTTTTTTTTTTTTTTTTTTTTTTGGAAATTTACGCAATTTTCGATACTGATAGGCAGAGGTATATAATCAGCTTGATAAAAAGTCGATGGATGCTGGTCACGGAGGACCATTTTTTGTGGAAATTTTTGGGGAGGTTAATGTGAGCTGTAAAGAAGAAGAAGACAAAAACTTATATATACATATATACCTCCATGACTTGAGTATATACTCATATTCGTCACATAAAATATGCCCCTAGCGGGATTCGAACCCAGAACTCTTAACTTCGAAGGCAGGGAAACTATACACTCAGCTATGGGGTAGTCGGACCTAACATACAACAAGTAAACATATGAATTAAATATCAATGCTTAAAATAAAACATTTATATATCTCGATTATTTTCACCATCATCCTTCACAGCTATCTAACATGGGTAAATCTTTGTTTCAGAGAGCACGAGAGATCTGTGACAGTAAACATTTGGCCGCCGATCTTCATCACGTCAAGCAAGTTCTGCATGACAACAAGCTTCGGATTCCGCGCCTACGTCTCAGTAACTGGAGTGAAGCCGGCCACGGTCGAACGAGTGCCTGCTGTGTTACTGACAAGATTGACAAGATTGGCTATATCTTAAAACTAGCTTCCAGAAAGACATTTTAGAAGCCTCCGAGAAAGATTGGTCAGTTAAGTGTAATATCCTCAGGAACGTGCAGGAGTGCACAAGCTTGACTGTGAATGTGGTCTGTCTTACGTAGGACAAACAAAAAGATCTATTAAAATTGCATTAAAGAACACATAGCTGATGTAAAACATAGACGTTCTAGGAAGTCTGCAGTCTGTGATTACATTCTGGAGTGGCCCAACCATTATATCAGTTTTGACAAGCCACAGGATGATACTTAAGGCTATTGAAATTAAAAAACATCCCAATTTCAATAGAGAAGATAGTTGGGTACTACCACCTGCTTGGGATGAGTTCCAGACTAGTTATGAATAAAATTAAGTCCAAGACCAAGCATACCCCTGCAAGACCTCAAGATACAGTGAGCACATTCTGTGTAAATCCGAAAGTAGCAATGACAGCGGGACGTTTAAGACCTCAGTCCCCTAGTGACTACGGAAACGTCGGGATAAGTTTTTTTTTTTTTTTTTTGAAAAACCCATTGGTACGAGCCAGCCACCTGGGGATCGAACTCAAGTCTCTTGACTCGAAATTCCGACCACCCAACCACTATCGTGAATTCTAATTCTTCTAAAATGATATAAATCGTACATAAGTTTTGAAAAAAACTTATGGACGATAGCCATGTGGTTGGGTGGTCGGAATTTCGAGTCGAGGGACCCGAGTTCGATCCCCAGGTGGCAGGCACGTACGTAGGGTTTTTCAAAAACTTATGTACGAATACGGTTGGTTTGGACATAAAGACGGCGGCGGGCTCACAACCTGTCACGTTGTCCTGAAAATATCATCGGTGGAAGGTGGGTCGAAGAGACTTAATCGTCTAGACTAGTCCTCTGTGTACCCCTGTATGGGCAATTGTATCTGGAATAATCTCGAATAAAATTATTCAGAATATTCAGCTAATACTTGGTTGTTTTCAGTTAAATGTTTATGAAGACACAAATAACAGCGTTAAAAATTGTATTTTAAAACTGTTTTATACGTAAAGATAAAGAACAAAAAAAGTAGTCCACGACGGTGTATATGTAGGACCGGAATAAGGTATGAAATCGTTTTTGTCTACTCCTGTTTTGCACCATATTGGTGCAGACACGCGTTCGCCACGTGCTACAGGGCGTACAGACCTTTATCCTGGCAAGAAATGCACATTCACAGCTCGGCGCTTAATGGACTTGTGATTGGATTACGTTTGTAGACAGTTAAGGAATTTCTCTAAAGCATAGGAATATCTGGAATAATCTCGAATAAAATTATTCGGAATATTCAGCTAATACTTGGTTGTTTTCAGTTAAATGTTTATGAAAATAGATTGAGGGGGTTCACTGACTAACACACAAAGATTCATACAGGTATTTACTATATAAAATTGTCAAGAATAGATGAAACACTGGTTGAAATAGTTTCAGCAAATAATAAATATATATAAGGCTATCACCCTTTAAAGCTTCTATTGACTCATGACGATTTACCAAACGTTACAGAATTATTAATACAGCGAATGCTACTTTTACCTTTATGGTTTTTCTTGGTGTTTATATAATAAGGTTATTGCAATTTATTATATTTCGTTGTTTTTTTGTAAGTTCCTTTATTAAAAATGTAAAAAATACGTTACAACCTTTTTCCCCAACCTATTATGTATAATGACAAGCCGTTTCTTTGATTAATATGACATTAAAGTTTAATTATAAATGACAGTAGTATTTGTAAATTAATTTTCAATACATTAATTTAAATTGGCTGTTATGTCGACGTGCTAACCTCGTAGGCGTTTCATATCGGAGACCTGTTCCTTCAAAACGTTTCGGCTGTATCCTAAATCAAATTTATTGAAAAATTTTGATCATACATATTATGTGTTTTTCTTAGACGCTAAAAGTAAATTCCGGTTATAATATATATGTATAGGCCTATCGGTACAGACCTCTCTAGTAAGGAGGATTTGCCGTAAACACCACTCTTTGCAAGTGGATTGGCAATCGTAGTTACTTCGCACTTTAGATACTGCTGCGCGGGATCAGGCTCTTCAAATATTATCTGTTGTTTTATTACGTTTTTCATAATATGTTGGTATTTATTTACGTTATTTAATGTCTCTCCATTCGTTGCCTCAAATTGTATGTGGCGTGGAACTAACCTTCGTGGACAAGGACACCCGGAGGTGGGGTATCCCGCGATTGGTCGGATAGTCAATTGTCGGTAGTCAATTGCATTTTCTCGTAATCGCCTATTAAGACACCCACGGGAAGGGGGTGGTGAATCGTAACGCCGCAACAACACAGAAAATTATTTATAATAATAAATATATATAAGGCTATCACCCTTTAAAGCTTCTATTGACTCATGACGATTTACCAAACGTTACAGAATTATTAATACAGCGAATGCTACTTTTACCTTTATGGTTTTTCTTGGTGTTTATATAATAAGGTTATTGCAATTTATTATATTTCGTTGTTTTTTTGTAAGTTCCTTTATTAAAAATGTAAAAAATACGTTACAACCTTTTTCCCCAACCTATTATGTATAATGACAAGCCGTTTCTTTGATTAATATGACATTAAAGTTTAATTATAAATGACAGTAGTATTTGTAAATTAATTTTCGATACATTAATTTAAATTGGCTGTTATGTCGACGTGCTAACCTCGTAGGCGTTTCATATCGGAGACCTGTTCCTTCAAAACGTTTCGGCTGTATCCTAAATCAAATTTATTGAAAAATTTTGATCATACATATTATGTGTTTTTCTTAGACGCTAAAAGTAAATTCCGGTTATAATATATATGTATAGGCCTATCGGTACAGACCTCTCTAGTAAGGAGGATTTGCCGTAAACACCACTCTTTGCAAGTGGATTGGCAATCGTAGTTACTTCGCACTTTAGATACTGCTGCGCGGGATCAGGCTCTTCAAATATTATCTGTTGTTTTATTACGTTTTTCATAATATGTTGGTATTTATTTACGTTATTTAATGTCTCTCCATTCGTTGCCTCAAATTGTATGTGGCGTGGAACTAACCTTCGTGGACAAGGACACCCGGAGGTGGGGTATCCCGCGATTGGTCGGATAGTCAATTGTCGGCAGTCAATTGCATTTTCTCGTAATCGCCTATTAAGACACCCACGGGAAGGGGGTGGTGAATCGTAACGCCGCAACAACACAGAAAATTATTTATAATAATAAATATTTCAGACTCGTAATTCGCCGCTTGTCCACCACGCCACGCGTACACATCGGTTTTTAAGGTACGCCATCTCTGAGGTCCCGGGTTCGATTTCCCGACGGGTCAATACAGAAAACCTTTTCTCTACATTTTCTATGGTCTGGGTGTTTGTGGTACCGTCGTTATTTCCGATTCTATAATACAAGTGCTTACTTTGGGATAGAGCAGTGTATGTGGTGTTGTCGCCATCTACGATTATGTATGTGTTTATTATATTCTTAAATCAATACCACTAGGCAAATTTCAAACACCTTAATTTCATAAGTATATTCTCGTACATGTTTTGGACAACTTTGTGACACCAAATTGTTTTAAATTTGATGGTGGTGGCAAGTCCGTAGCTTACGAAGTAAATAGTACTTAATTGTTAACAGTGGTAGAGCCATGCATCAGCTTTTGTTGTTGCATGAATGAGCCGGCTCGACTGGGAAGTACCACGACCTCACAGAATACCAGCGTGAAGAAGAAGTCTTACAAAATTCTGCGTTTCGTCGGTGAGTGCAAATAACCGGAATGCACCCCTCCCCAATACTGGGCACTTAAGAGAAGCAACGCATCTGCTATGCCTCTGGTATTGCGGGTGTTCATGGGCGACGGTAATCACTTACCATCACGTGAGCCACCTGCTCGTTTGCCTCCCTTCTCTATAAAAAAATCTATGATATGGTTTTAATGTGGTTTGTTGGACTTATATATACGAGTATAGTATACTTATATATACGAAAACTCTAACTATAAACTATACATATTTATAATTTCCCTGTAGGTGGAATTAACATTTTTATAAAATTTATTTCATGTATACGATATTTTTAACTCAATGTAAGGTACAAAAAAAAAACAAATAGTAAGTTTGGAGTTACTACAAAAATATATCTTAACGGTTATACTAGAAACATCGTAAACTATCAGGTTAAAAGTGATAGAGCCACGCATCAGCTTTTATTGTTGCATGAATGGGCCGGCTCGACCGGGGAAGTACCACGACCTCACAGAATACCGGCGTGAAGTCGACCAAACTTCTGCGTTTCGTCTGTTGAGTGCAGGTAACCGGAGCCCCCATCCAGTAGGTGTGGATGTCGCGGAGAACCCACCGGCTCTTGTAGATTCTCCTGATGAGGGAATAGTCCCCAGGAAATAGAGCATATGAGAAGCATCTTTGAGAAGGCGATTCTGGAAGTGCGCCAAACATCTCTCGAGAATCGACCAAGTCTCCCTCGCATACCCCTAAGTAAGCGGCATCGGCCTGTTGTGAGGCCTGTTATCCCAATGCTTGCAACTGTTTTGGAGGCAAATCGGGATCTTTACGACACGGATACAATTCTTTACAGCGCTGCATTGGCAGTATGCCGCATCGTTGGCGCCAAGCTTCCCTTGACTGGACATTCTAAACGTGACGTGTTTGAGCCTCCGACCGGTTTTGCCTCTCCCTGAATCCTTTCAGCACGTTGCTGGAGGGATCAGGAGGGGATTTCATATTCGGAGGGAGGGACAAAAGTGACCACCCTATTTTACATGGATGACCTCAAATTGTATGTGGCGTGGAATTAACCTTCGTGGGCAAGGACACCCGGAGGTGGGGTATCCCGCGATTGGTCGGATAGTCAATTGTCGGCAGTCAATTGCATTTTCTCGTAATCGCCTATTAAGACACCCACGGAAGGGGGTGGTGAATCGTAACGCCGCAACAACACAGAAAATTATTTATAATAATAAATATTTCAGACTCGTAATTCGCCGCTTGTCCACCACACCACGCGTACACATCGGTTTTAAGGTACGCCATCTCTGAGGTCCCGGTTCGATTTCCCGACGGGTCAATACAGAAAACCTTTTCTCTTCATTTTCTATGGTCTGGGTGTTTGTGGTACCGTCGTTATTTCCGATTCTATAATACAAGTGCTTACTTTGGGATAGAGCAGTGTATGTGGTGTTGTCGCCATCTACGATTATGTATGTGTTTATTATATTCTTAAATCAATACCACTAGGCAAATTTCAAACACCTTAATTTCATAAGTATATTCTCGTACATGTTTTGGACAACTTTGTGACACCAAATTGTTTTAAATTTGATGGTGGTGGCAAGTCCGTAGCTTACGAAGTAAATAGTACTTAATTGTTAACAGTGGTAGAGCCATGCATCAGCTTTTGTTGTTGCATGAATGAGCCGGCTCGACCGGGGAAGTACCACGACCTCACAGAATACCGGCGTGAAGTAGAAGTCTTACAAAATTCTGCGTTTCGTCCGGTGAGTGCAGGTAACCGGAGCCCCCATCCAGTAGGTGTGGTGGAAGTGCGCCAAACATCTCTCGATGTTTGGCGCACTTCCACACACATGGCGCACATCCCCCTTGAAGTGCGCCAAACATCTCTCGAGAATCGACCAAGTCTCCCTCGCATACCCCTAAGTAAGCGGCATCGGCCTGTTGTGAGGCCTGTTATCCCAATGCTTGCAACTGTTTTGGAGGCAAATCGGGATCTTTACGACACGGATACAATTCTTTACAGCGCTGCATTGGCAGTATGCCGCATCGTTGGCGCCAAGCTTCCCTTGACTGGACGTTCTAAACAAAGTAGCACTGTTCCAGCATGGAGACAAAGAATCGAGGACCGTATCGCAAAGGCAAGGGCCCTCATCGGAAGGCTGATATGCTTTAGGTCAGGCAATAATAGGCCCAGAATTGTGGGTACAGTTAGGATGGCGTTTGCTGGGACTAGAATTAATTATAAGGAATTTAAATTTGTCCCAGCCGGATATTACGCAATAATTGGGGTGGGGGTCGTGGTACCAAGGAACCGCTTCTCATTTACGCGGTCATCGGCAAAGTGGTTAAACGGAACCGTCGTAGCTTTTCTATCGCCTGGATCGACTATAGAAAGGCGTTCGACTTTGGTGCCCCACACATGGCTAAAGAGGGTCCTCCAGCTGTACAAAGTCGACTATACAGTAAGAGACTTCCTCGGGCACTGCATGGAGCAATGTCATCGAGGCGAGCGGATGATGGCTGCGGAACACCGTATAAGGATACGACAGGGTATCTTCCTGGGTGATTGTTTGAGCCTCCGACCGGTTTTGCCTCTCCCTGAATCCTTTCAGCACGTTGCTGGAGGGATCAGGAAGGGGATTTCATATTCGGAGGGGAGGGACAAAAGTGACCACCCTATTTTACATGGATGACCTCAAATTGTTCGCTTCCAACCGCCCCATTTCGTGGAATTGCTTGGAAGCCATGTGATTTCAGCAATTCCATCAGGATGGAGCTCGGGGCGGATAAGTGTGCGGTCCTTCATGTCAAAAGGAGCAAGGTCGCTAACACCGAGGGCATAGACGTGCCTGTGCCCGTCAACATACGGACCCTCTCCGGATCTGATACATACCGATACCTGGGTATGTCACAAAACTTGGGTGTCGATGAGGCTCGCATGAAACAGTTGGTTAGCGAAGTATTTTTTGCACGCCTGACCTGTCAGGCGTGATTAAGGCGCGTGAATTTAGCGGCTGGGTCATGCCAGTCCTGATTTATACCTTCGGCATACTCAGGTGGACTCAAACCATCCTTTTATCCAAGTTTTTATCACTTATCATTATAAGTGATAAAAAACTTACCCCTCTATCCTTGCCCGACGAGCAATGGCAGGACCCGGGAGTACAGAGCGTTTCCGACCGGGAGACCGTATGGAAGGCGAAAGAGCTCCATGGGAGCTTCTACAAGGCTCTACATGAGCCGTTCGTAGATACTGTCGCCTCCCTCAACTGGCTACGTTTCGGTGACTTCTTTGGGGAAACCGAGGGTTTTGTGCGATATAGGATCAGGTTATTAAGACGAACAACTATCGGAGATACATCATAAGGGATGGCACCTTCGACAACTGTCGAGCTTGTCGCCATCCTGTGGAGTCGCTTTGGCATGTCATTTCCGGTTGTTCCATGATTTCTATTCTGTATTTTATTACAAGGCTCTGGAGGGTATGTCATCTGATATTGTGAATATGGTTATTGACTAATATATTATTATCTATTTCTTTTTTCGTTATTTCGACTTTTTTCTTTCCTAAGTGTTTTCTATGATAATTGATTTTCGAGCGTATATATATTATGCTTCATTTTTATACATAATACTGGTACATCCAGTAGAATCGTTTCAGATTGAAGAAGTGAGAAAACACGCTCTCAAACTTTGTATAATGAACTCTATTAATGATATTAGACTTATATTATTGATATTAGTGTGATGTGATTATTAATATATTATATTTTTTACATTTGAATTATTTTTTTTAATACATAATATTTGGTATTACAAATATGCTTCGGTAGAAGGTGGGTTCGGGGGAAGGGACTTAATTGTCTAGACTAGACCTATGTCTAATTTTAAAAATATGCTACAGGCGGCCCTGTGAATATCACTGGACCACCGCGCTGTCGCTACATGAGTTTGTACGACGCTACGTCTGGGAATCAGAGGCTACGTACGTCACATCATTTATCACGCCCATGTACCTCTCTCGTACACGTACCCTTGGCAACGTTGTAGACATTTGCCATTAGTTTCAAGTGTCTTTCCTGTTAGCTGCTAATCTAGGTCGGCTTTTCAATAACATCGTCTTCTAAATTAAACAAAGGTTTTATAGTAAAATGTAACTTAAGAATATAAATTTAAGATATATTTTGGGTGAATATATACGCCACATTAATGACCTTTACCGGAGTGAGAATGGGTCGACGCGGTAACGTGTCGGTCTGTAATTCAATAAGGACTACCTAAATTGACTCAGATGCGCTCCAAGTTTGTGAGCCAAGTAATTTGTTAGCAAACATCAAAGTTTGATATACCGCTAAGGGATTTCTATTAAATAAGTCAATAAAAAGAGACAAGAATAGAAATTTCTAAAAGCTTACAAACATACGATTTCCGCACTAAGTACTTCAAGTTCATTTAGATATTGCTTTGTAAATACGAGACTTTCAGAATATTTAATATATCTATTTAATTTGAAATTCGTGGTAACTATAGTTTCTAGATGAAAACAGCGTCAGATTCTAGCCTGACATATTTTCATTGCTGATCTGGAGCTGCAAAGCCACAGGTCTCTCGTGATGTTCTGTGTCCAGATCTCTGTGGATCTGAAGACCTGTTACTACACAATGAACTGTTGCTTGGCTTGATACTTGCCGTCATTAAGGACAAGCACAAATAAGGGATATCTTCTGCGATTCTGGCGGGAAGTTCTGGAGACGGTACATCAAAGTACTAGCTCCACCACAGGGTTGTGAGTAGGCTAAATCATGATAAAGCACCTGCCTTTCTAAGATCCATAGGCACCAGGTGGCGAACTCGGAAGCAGACATATGAGATTGAAGGCCGAGTAGGTAGACCCCTCATCGTATCGTTCTCTCCTGAGGACAGACTGCATAAAGCGGAAAACGCGGAGTCGCGTATGTGAGAAAGCGTTCCTGTGATGGGAATACTTTAGTTATTTCTCCAAGCATGAAAAAAAGGAATCCGTGTACCTTAGCCTTAACTTTACGAAATGTGTCATTACCATTTTTATAAATTATAGTAGCTTCACCAAATGTAATTTTTAA
Organism: Sericinus montela; assembly: GCA_029286605.1. Classification (NCBI taxonomy): domain Eukaryota; kingdom Metazoa; phylum Arthropoda; class Insecta; order Lepidoptera; family Papilionidae; genus Sericinus; species Sericinus montela. The sequence continues at coordinate 1,384,307 of JAGSMR010000056.1, read as the reverse complement.
ACATACAATGTGGTTTCTAAGTTTAAGAAAAGAAAAATAAATTACGTACAGTACAGTACAGTAGTAGTCTCTATTAATTAACCCGCCATCTTGAAATTATTCTTAGAAAGCATTGTAAATCACATTTTATTTTGACCATTAATGGTCTTATAATACTAACGTTTATGTAAATTGGTTCGAAAGTAATTATATCGCATTATTAATGATTTATATTTAAAAAGTAATTATATTTGCGCTTTAGGCCGCCTGATTTATGCACGCTTTGTTTGAGCCTCCATCGGTTCGAGTTTCTTATAACGACTGACAGCGACATGGTAATCAATCAATAGATTGAGCTAAGTACGCAAATAACAGAAGTTATGAATAAGTAACAGTACATCTTTTTGTACTTAATAATAATAATAATAAAGAGTAACACATCTTTGTAAGAGTAACACATCTTTGTAAAGAGTAACACATCTTTGTAAAACGAGACTTTCAGGCAAAAACCTTATAAAAGCCAATGAAAAATTATTCTACAGAAAGATAAATACAAGCAAAGGAAATAAAAACGTGGAACCTAATGAAATACCGCTAAATAAGCTAAATTACACAACTGCAAAACACCAGGCAGTGACAAAATTTGTAATTATTGGTATAAAAAATTAGTACTATTACACAAACATTTAGCAAAGAATTTAACAGAAATCATATTACAAAAACAAAACATACCTGAATTTATTGTTAAAGGGATAACCTACATGTTACCAAAAGAACAATACACTACAAAACCTTCACAATATAGACCTATTACATGTTTACCAACGATATACAAAATACTTACGTCAATTATTACACATAAAATCAGAACGCACACGGAAAAACACAATATAATAGCAGAAGAACAAAAGGATGCAGATGAGGCCACATGGGTTGCAAAGAACAACTTATAATTGATTCTGTGATACACAAACACACAGGAACGAAGAAACGCAATTTACATTGCACGTTTATAGATTATCAAAAGCGTTTGATAGTATTCCACACTCTTGGTTAATCAAAACACTTAAAATTTATAAAATAAATAACTCTATTATACAATTCCTTAAAAATTATGCCCTTATGGAAAACTACACTATACATTAATCACCAGCACACAAAATTTAAAACACGAGAAATAAATATTAAAAAGTATTTATCAAGGTGATTCTCTGAGCCCACTGTGGTTCTGCCTCGCTTTAAACCCACTTTCAAATTCACTTAACAGCCAAAATGCTGGGTATTGCCTTAAAAATGATACTACCCAGACAGTAATATCCCATTTGATTTATATGGACGACATTAAATTATACGCCAAAACTGAAAAGAAATGGACAGATTATTAAAATAACGACTACATTTAGCAACGACATTAACATGCAATTCAGGTTAGGCAAATGTAAAATACTTCACATTGTTAAAGGCACTATACGAACTGGAAACTACGCATTGATGATACGCAGAATAAAATTATATCAGCAAAGGAACCAGGTGATGTGTATAAGTATTTGGAATACTACCAACTAAAGGGCATAGATCACAGCAAAATTAAGCAAAACTTATTACAGAATATAAAAAGAGTAACACATCTTTGTAAAACGAGACTTTCAGGCAAAAACCTTATAAAAGCTATTAACACTTACGCTTTCCCAATACTGACATACTCATTTGGTATCATAAAATGGAACAAAACAAATATACACACTATAGAACGGGCAACACGCATTATTCTTACCAAACACAATAACCATCACCCAAAATCTGCAATAGAACGTTTAACAATTAAAAGACATAACGGAGGCAGAGGTCTCATAAACATACATAATTTATGGCAAAAACAGGTCTTAAATCTACATAATATCTTTCAACAAAAGTCAATCAAAAGTAACATACATAAAGCCATTGTACAAAACGATATTAACTTCACACCGTTAATCCTAATCCAACCTAAATTAACCGAAAACACAAATATGAACACCCTCCAACTAGAACATGACACGATAGAAAAGTGGAAACAAAAACACTTCATGGACGACACCCACATGACTTAGAACAAACACTAATAGACAAAGAAGCATCTAATACATGGCTTAAAATAGGTATATTATTTCCTGAAACAGAAGGCTTCATCTTGGCTATTCAAGATCAAGTCATCAATACAAGAAATTACCGTAAATATATTGTTAAAGATCTAACATTAGTAGACGATAAATGCCGAAAATGCCATACACAGTCTGAAACAATTCAACACATAACTGGAGCATGTCCCCACCTTACACAAACTGATTACACCCACAGACACAACCAAGTTGCCAATATTATACACTTAAAACTAGCCACCCAACATAAACTTTTAAACGACATCAACACACCATACTATAAATATACCCCTAACAAAGTATTAGAGAATTCTACATACAAACTTTATTACGACCGTGCTATTCTTACAGATAAAACAATACACTACAATAGACCAGATATTATTTTGCAAGATAAAACTAACAAAACGACTTACTTAATCGACATTGCAGTACCTAACATGCATAACATATCAAAAACAATAACAGAAAAAATACACAAATATGCCGAGTTAAAAGAAGAGGTAACAAGAATTTGGAAACAAAATAAAGTCTACGTAGTACCAATAGTATTATCAACCACAGGAATCATCCCAAAACACCTTCACCACAGTTTAAAACTTTTGAATATTCAGGAAAACACATACATAAGTATGCAGAAAGCAGTCATATTAAACACCTGTCGTATTGTTAGGAAATTTTTACAAGTAGATGAAAATATATTTTCACCCTAATTAGTAAATAGTCCTTACCAACATTATTAATAGTTTTAAAGTTTTTTACTTGGCATATGCCCGTAAACAGCAATATGACCAGCTGAAAGCTGAGAAAAAACAAAAGTTCACAAAAACAATAATGCTTTATTCTTTAACCAAAAATACAAATACAAAATGAAATAGGGCAGAGATCTTCTTTTAAGCAAAAAACCTGTGTCAGAAGATCTCGCTCTTCCATACCATGGTTACAAACTTGGTTCATAACAATTGTTTCTTTTACAAAATAAAATCTTACAGCCCAACTTTCTGTCATTCATCTAAATAAGTTACAATATGGATATTAAAAAAATAAAAGAAACTGATATATACAAAACTAGTCTATTTGCCTAAGCTGCGCATGTGAAAGTATGTGTGTGAGTATGTGTGTGAGTGTGAGTGTGTGTGTATGCGTGTGCGTGCGTGTGTGTGTGTGTGTGTGTGTGTGTGTGTGTATACATGTGTGTGTGTGTTTGTGATAGAGAGAAAGAGAGAGAGAGAGAGAGAGAGAGTTAAAATACCAGTACTTATCTCAATTTCTATTCCGCAAAAGAAGTTCTGTATCATTATAATTTATACTTTTTAACCATTTTATTAATAATTGTTTACATTTATGCTGGTTACTTTGGTAAATGCTCAGTTTTGTGTTGATTTTGTTAATTAGCTGACTTGATAGATTGTTATACTGGCTACTAGCAAATGATGTATTTATCTTCTGTGTAATGACTACTACGCCTTTCCTTCTTTTTTCTATGGCAGTTGAATCACAGGGTGTATTTTTGTGCCTCTTTAAAGTTGTGTGCAGTATGTATAATTTTCTAACTGTCAGAACGTCACAAATTTCATATAAGCTTTCGGTAGGAAATCTGAAAGGCTTAAAGTACATGAACTTTAATAACGCCCGCTGTGCTCTTTCTATCTCTAAGAACTTTGTTTTCAGCATACCACCCCAGATTGGAATGCAGTATGTGAGAATAGGCTGTGCCAAAGCGATATAAATTTTGTCTAGAAGATATTTGGTAGCTACATGTCTAAGTTTATTGAAAATCCATATAAGTTTTCTAATACTTGAGGTAACCATTTCTATATGTGAGTGCCAAGAAAGCCGTTGGTCTATCAATACTCCAAGGTACTTTGTTAAAGATAGTCAATTAATTGATAAACAGTTACCGTGATTACTTCCGTTGAAACATTTATGTATTCTTATGTCAAAGTCTGTGTGGGGTTGGGTTTTATTATTGATGGTAAAACACGTATAACTTGTTTTTTGTACATTAAGAGTGAGTAAATTCTTTTTAAGCCAAGCACTTATGCAAGCTAATCCTTCTTCAACATTATTGCGAACACCTTCCCACGAATTACCATTAAACAAAACTACCGTGTCATCTGCATAAGAAAGAATTTGCCCTTGTAGAAATTTTGAATTTGAATTTGAATAAATTAATAATAGGGTTGGGCCCTAAACACTACCTTGTGGGACACCATATGATATAATTGAGTCATTACTTATATATTGACCAATTTTAACTTTTTGTTTCCTTTCAATCAAGTAGTCCTTCAGCAATTCCAAAGGAGTTCCTACAACACCAATGTTTTCTAATTTTTGTACTAGAATCGGTAATGAGACAGTGTCAAAGGCTTTCTTCGAGTCCAAAAACACAGCTAGATATTTTTTCCCTTTATCTAATTGATCAGTTATTATCGAGCTAAGAGACATTATTGCATCTTCCGTAAATTTGTCTTGTCTAAACCCAAATTGAAAATTGGAAAATATTTTATATTTGTTAATAAAATTCATTAACCTTTTATTGATTAATTTTTCAATTATTTTTGAGATACAGGGTAGGATGGATATTGGTCTGTAATTACTCACTTCATTCTTGTTACCGTTTTTGTATACTGGTATAATAATGGATTGCTTTAGTAGTAACGGGAAAACCCCCTTATTAAAGCAGAGATTAGCCATGTGACTTATTATAGGTGCCAGTTCGTTCACAGCTAACTTGATAAACCTAGTAGGGATGCCATCCCATCCAGGGGCACTATCTGATTTCATTGACAAGATAATGTCATGCACTTCTATCGTATCCGTCTGTAGGGGTAAAGGTAAAAAAGCAGTCAAACTCGTTTGTTTTATTACAAACGAGTTTGACTGATTTTTTACCTTACAAGTACTTTTATTCATTGTCGCTGCATAGCCTTCTGACATACTTTTTGTCCTATGTTCGTAAAATAATTATTAACATAGTTGATGGACTCGTCGTGAGATGCTTTAACTTTGAGAAGTACTGAATTGTCAGTTTTAATTTGCTTTACTTAATGTTACAGTTATTCCAATAAATTCATTGTAGTAATATTTTTTCTAAATAATTTGATATTTTTTTTATTTTCTGATCAGAATCTATCCGTAAAGAAAATCCAACTGAATTTGAACCAACTTCCCATTTCATGTGACCTAGATTCAACAACACTGGTGAGGTTACTTAGATTTTCCTTTTCCCTTTGCTCCACCTCTTTCCTTTCTTAAAGTACGACGACTCATCTGCACCTCCTATGGTACACACTCAGTCATTCGCCTATTTGGCCGCATTTTCCATGAAAAAATTTATTTGACTTGCTATTAATGTTATTGTTAATATTGTTTAATATAAAGTTTTGTAGTAAAGTTCTTTAAAACGCTCAAACTTCTACAAAGGATTAACTATTCCACAAATTAATTTTACGATTTGAACCACAGAGCAAATTGTATCGTATAATCGAACACTCGAAATAGTACAGCCGTATTTTTAAAGATACACAAAACGCATCGGGCGTCACATAAAAATTAATCCCGTCAAGATTTATGACTAAAACTTTGAAATATAATAATATGGAGGTTCAAATTACTGGCCGTCTGCTATAAATTTATTTTATAAGCCTTTAGGTGGGTTGATAGGACTTAATTGTCCAAACCTCTGTCTCAAATACTGGGGTAGACCCAGTATTGAGAATTAGCGTGAAGACTTTATAGTGATGATTTTCTTCGTAATGATGATGATGATAATGATGATTATTATTAATAACGCGAACACCTAATTTAATTTTTTTTATATATTTGTCATAAATTTTGTTACTCTATACAAGTAAATTCTCTAGATTTATAGAGTTATATTGGTTTGTTTATTTACAAATTTCAGCAAACAACACAAAATATTCAGGAAGCAACTACATCTGGGTAAAATTTTCGAGCGCGGACCAAACTCAATTCCGCTGCGAAATGAACGAAACGACAAAAAATGCCCTCGACAACCGAACCGGTGATTTGTGGAGTATATTCATTGTAGTGACAAGCTTGTTCTGGGCCACATAGGCCGATATCGGAGCGTCACTTTACACGGACACCGTATACGTAAATGCGAAACTGGTTAACACGGGCATGACTTTTTAAATCCATGTTGGATTCCGCCCGATTGACATTGATTAAGTTATCCATTTTGCTAGGCGTGCTAAAATTTAAATCAACTTTTGCATATACATTTTAATGCTTTATTTCTTAAAACTTCATTAATTATCTGCGAAACCTTGTCTAGTTATAAGTTATTCTAACCTTATCAGTTAGCCGAAAATGTTAGTTAAAACTCAAAAAATATATTATAAGACTATTTTCTGCCCGCGACTCCGTTCGCACAATATCCCAGAATTTCTCAAAAAGAAAGTAGAGAATCACATACAATGTGGCATTCTATCTTAGTCCTCAGCAGAGAAAACGTATTAGCAATCTTCTTTGGAATTGAATTGCACGTATTTTGGGCTGCAGTTACCACCATCAGATGGACTGGACCTCGTTAGAGTCTGTATCTGGTGATTATAAAATCATCATTGCGTAGCGTATGCCCCTCCTCAGATATACTCAGATATTTCAAATCTATCCCTAAATTTTTACTCTATGTTTTCCAGATACTTCTGAAGCTGAACTTTGATATGACTATGTAACAAACATCCATCCATCCAAAATTTCGTATTCATAACAGTTGTAAGATGGACTTGCATAACAAATTGCCGTAAGGTTCAAGAATTTAATACTACTTTTCTTCCTACCAAAATTCCAAAGGCCACCATTAAATAGTGTATAAAAATTATTAAAAATACTAGACCGAAATAAATATGACCGGTGGCGGGCAGCAGTGTCTAACATGCGAGGAACTAGATATACAGGAGTACCAGATGCAATCACCTATCTACTTCCAAGGTGGCGAATATGATAAATCCTCTTTACAGGAATGTCCTATATCCTACAATTAAGTTTACAGGGCATTAAGTATTAATTATAACTAATAACATTTTTCACGTGCGTACAATATATATCAATGCATAATCATAGAAAAAAACGTAAGTTTGGTTCGATTATTAAATGAAAATATATAAAATGAAATCCATTTTTATTTTAAATATATAAAATGTTGGATGAAATAAATTAAAGCAATATTAGGAAAACAAGCATAAGGTTTCATCGGAACTCAATAGAGTGAACGTAATTACCGTCGAGTCTAATCTTTTTCGCGTTACAATAAATTTCTGCGATCCGTTTCTCATGTTTACACGATTTACGTGATCACAAATGCGACCATTTTAATTTGCTAGTGATTAATTCAATAGGTTAATTAAGGACAAGAGAAACAAAAAAGGAAGTAATGTAAAAATATATCTTCATGCTATTCCCAATACAGGGGTAGACAGAGGTCTAGTCTAGACAATTAAGTCCCTTCGACCCACTTTTCACCGAAGATATTATCGGGACAACGTGACAGGTGGTGAGCCCGTCACCGACTTTTTGTTCAAGCCACCGATATAATTCGTACATAAGTTTTTGAAAAAACCCATTGGTACGAACCTGCCATTGGGGAATCAAACTCGGGTCTCTTGACTCGAAATTCCGACCACCAAACCACTTGGCTGTCGTGACTCTTTATAGGAAGTAATGAAAATAACAAAATAAAATATCTTCACGCAATTTCCAATACAGGGGTAGACAGAGGTCGAGTCTAGACAATTAAGTCCCTTCGACCCATCTTTCACCGAAGATATTTTCGGGACAACATGACAGGTGGTGAGCCCGTCGCCGCCTTTATGTCCAAGCCAACGATATTCGTACATAAGTTTTTGAAAAACCCATTGGTACGAGCCTACCAACTGGGGATCGAACTCGGGTCTATTGACTCGAAATTCCGACCACACAACCACTCGGCTATCGTGACACTTAGTAATGTAGAGCAACATTATTTATTTTGGTCCTCAGGCCCGCCAAGCGAAGTTATTGAACTCGTTTTATTGGTTTCAATGTGCATAAATCCTCTATTTTATGACACTCTCTATCTTTAGACAATAGTGTCTGCGAAGATCAATGGAGGGCTAAGATACGAAAGACTAAATAACGAAAGATTTTTTGAGCAATTTACGAGTACGTCACGCCTCAAGATTGTTAGCAGTTTTTGTTTTATTTATTCTGAATGCTGTGTTTGTTTGTTGCAATTAATTTCTGTTTGATTTTATATTTCTTAATTTAGTAATATAAATTCATTGCACTTATCAAATGGAATAGAATAATGGACTAGAAAAAAGACAATAACAGAGCCTTTGTTAAAATAAAATTAAGGTCAAGTACACGCCTGCTGCAGTCTTTTTCACAAATAGTTTTGTCTATACGATAAATCAAATAATGTTTAACTTCGGAAATTTTGTATTCTTTTTTACTTTTCGTAAACTTTTTTTCCTTTGCAATCGTAGTATACTTGATAAATTCTGCACTATTATTAATTTTTGTGGTGCAGACCCCGGGATCTAACCAGAACCACTCGAGTAGGTGCTATAAAAATAGAACGAGAGCCTCGTTCACCATCTTCCTCGTCTTTGTTGCTTTCTTATATAGCCGTATTTAATATTGTATTATTTATTTCATAGCTAACTCTTCTGCGTTTTGATCCTTACGGCTATTACAGTTCTCACGGTTCGGCTGCTGGTGTATTCGTTGCGGGTCCTATGACAATGAGAAATACCGAGTATAACCCTGGCTGAGCAATTTTGAGCTTCTTTTAATACAGTTTTTGGGAATTTTCATGCGACAGCAACAAGTACCCTTGATGGTAAGTGACTTACGGCTCGCACGTGCACTCGTAACACCATAAGACCCTAGTAGCGCAGCCTGTGTTGCTTATTTTTAAGAAATAAATTGGGAAAGGGGAACGAGAAGAAGGAAACGAAACCGGTTAGCCGGTAACCGCCGGTTAACTCTCATATGTCGATAAACAAAATCACAATAAATGCAGCAAAATTTCGCGGTCAGCCAACTGTTTCATTTAGCAGCAGGAACTGTTGGATTACCTTGCTATATATAAAATATAGATAGAGATACTAGCAGACCCGATAGCGGAATTGATAGTGACCCTGTGTACGAAGTACTACCCTGTGTACTAAGGGTTGCGGATTCAAATTTCGCTAAAGGAAACATTTGTCTGATGAATATAAATTTTCTGAAATTTAGTTTATATATACAGTTCTGATGAATATTAGTTTGTACTCGACTGAATAAAATTAAATTATAAAATAACATTTATTATTTTCTGCTCGTAATTACTTTCAAATATTCGCGTCACATGCTGTACTAAAAAGCCTCACTTATCTTGAAAGAGAAATCTTTAACAGGTGATAGCTTTTACGCCGCTAAAATATTGACTTTTTGTTAAAGTGGCACCCGCCGCAGGCGAGTGGCGGTACCCTTACCGATTGGGTTCCATAATCTCAAGTCACTTAGTATTTTGTAAAAACTCGTGTTGAAACGGACACATCGCAAAAACATTTTGACTACCTTTAAAAACGCTAGTCTTCGCTTCTAGCAGAAAAAACCAGTATTCTATGAGGACTAATATGGAATTCCTTACATTAGATAACACTAGATCTCTATATTTTTAAAATAAAATCACTATAGTAAACCGGTAATTAACAACGGAAATAGCTAAATTACGCCTGTGTAATATATTAGTCTAGGAATGTTTTCAAAATAAATTTAAAATACACAATTTTTTAACAAAGCCATGTAATAAAATTTAATAATTTGCCGTGTTGTATCGGCGTAATTCATGCGGCGACGTGCATGTATGAAGAAGATGATGAAACTGAAAGAAGCGAAAGAGGTATGTAGGGATCGTGAAACTTGGCATTCTGTTCTCTCTGGCTACCCTGTCAGGGATTGTGCGTGAAAATAAGTCAGTAAGTAAGTAAGTATCGGCGTAAGAATTTACCTTTCTTCCCGTGAGTGTCTTAAGAGGCGACTACAGGAGAAAGCCTTAAAATTTAGACAGGAAAGATGGCAGGAAAACCATTTCATATTAAACTAGACAAAAATTCAAGGTCTGACCCCGCGATCGCCAATCCGCTTGCCATGCGAGGCGATTTAGATAAATTCTTCCTTACGGGACTTTATACAGGATATTCAAAATTATATATTCAAAAAACAACAAGCTCACGGACTTATTTTCAATACTTTGGATGTCAGAGATAGTTTAGTTCTTTCAACCCACATTTTACCAGAGTTTATATGGGACAACGTGGTTGGTAGAGAACATGTCGCCGTCTTAGTGTCTAAACCAATGACATAAATCGTAAGTTTCGAAAAAGTTTAACATTGCTAGGAGCCTTCCTCATGGGGATCGAATCCGAGTCTCTTTATCCGAATTTCCATCAATCAACCTCTCCAATATAGTAACATTTTATATGGAGAACTTGGTGATCTGTTTTCTCCAACTCCATCCAGGGATTATGCGCATATTATATTTAGATATAATAATAAAAAAATATATTTAAAAAATCACGTCATGTATTAAACCTTGTTAGCTTTCATAACTACTCATCATAAATTTAGTAGATCCGTCTTTAGTGCTGGCAGTAAAAGACACGCTCGTTTAAAGTTGTTAGGAGGAAACAGGGGGAGATTAGATAATGTACGTGAGAACGATGATTTCTAAGTAATGCTATTAATTAACGACAACCGTTTTGCGAAAAGTTCCTGTGAGTTAAATATAAAACTAAAATGACTTCTTTTTTTACTCGTTTCTTTTGATTTTTTTTGTAGTAAGTTAATAAATAAATGTAGGGTTATTTATGGAGCAAAACTCTTGTTTCAACTTGTTCTATTTTTGCAATCATTTATAAAATATACTTCACACCATTACCAATACTGGGGTAGACAGAGATCTAGACAATAAAGTCCTTTCGGCCATCATTTCACCGAAAATGTTATTAACGTGACTTGTCACCACCTGTCACGTGACAGCTCATCAGTCGCCGTCTTTACGTCCAAGCTAACGATATACATTTTACATAAGTTTTGAAAAACCCATTGGTATAAGCCTACCACCTAAGGATCGCACCCGGGTATCCTGAGTCGAATTCCGAACGCAACCACACGGCTATCGTGACAAGACCCGAGCCGAGCTGACGATGAACAAATAAATTTATTCATTTCTTGTGTTCATTTCGAAGTTTATATAATCTTTACTCTGACGTTTGACGTGTCCCAACAATGTAATTACGGCTTTATTCATTTCATTGATAGGGTCTCCTTTCAAATATTCCGTACTCACATACATACATACATACATAACGTCGTGTTAAAGTCATAAACCTTGACATAAACCTAGGCAAGACATAAACCTCCAGTAAGGATTAGCCACAATCGCTACGCTTAGAAAGTTGATAGCAATAACAGTACCAGACACCTCACACCTTAAATTCCTATATGTCATCGGTCTGCCTGATTTTGGTATCTGCTGTAGTTAAAATATAATAAAATGAAAATATTGATCAGTTCAGTTCATTTTCATGCCAAGTCATAATCTTATTTGTTATATGTAGAATACTTCTTTCTAGTGTAGGTATTTTGGAGTCATATAACGTACTTCTATTAACATCAATTTATGGCAACCTCCACATAACTTGTGTATATTTAATACAATACGTAACTAACGTAACGTGATAAAATAATCGACCTTCCATCATAGAGTTGTGATTATCAAGCGATTGTACGGAGTCACGGTTTATGTCTTATTGGGATACAATTTTTTTTATACTAATCTCTTAATAACATCGTTTATTATGGTTATAAATGTTTATTTAGAGAGAAACTTCTAAATGAGACGTGGCTACGTATTTTAATGAAAAGGAAATATAGTTTAAGGTCGCATATTTTTAATCGTTTTAATAGACATAAATTTATTTATCATATGCACCCTAACACACATCACCCAGATTTTCAAAAACCTTATGTTGGGAAACAGGAGACCCACTAATACATCGAGCCATAGTTTTAATTATGTGATCCCCCTTAAATGAAATAGTAACTTAAATATTTGAACATATTCAAGTCAAAATTCTATCGTTTCGATTAAAAACTGCCTCAGTAGACTTAAGAAATTACCATTCGTAATAAATTTACTTTTTTTCTATTATGTTCAATGTGTGCAAACCATCCAAGAGATAAATGTATCCGCCTTCTAAAGGCCGCATTTCGGCTATGGAAATTGACTTAAAACAGTTGGATATATTTAGAGATAATCCTAGTTAATACCACATCTGTCTATCTGAAACATCGCTTTTAAAAAGTCCTCTGCGCTTTGTGGTTTAAAATATGTTATACATGATGACACATGATGAAATTCCCGCAAATACATGCCAGCCTGTGCCCCGAGACACAGTTTTATGATCAAAAAGTATACTAAATTGTATCTATTAGATTGGTTCATTAGATATAAAAATAAGATCTTTTCATAAAAAATATTTTAAATAACGTATTGTATTGTAAAGTATATACAATACACGTATTGTATTGTATAGTATGTACAATACGTACGTATTGAATTAAATGAAGAAAAAAAAACAATTAAAGAAAGCCATCCATTAGGTAGGCTTGAAAAAATTGTTTTCAATAATATTAAATAATAATTATAACATTAATGAATATATTGCACGATTTATAAGTGGACGAATTATAAACGTACGATATTAAATAATATACTATAGTAAATGTTCAAGTACCTACTTTTAGATTTCGTCTGTTACATAAATCAGTTTCGGTTAAGACTCCAAAAGTGAAACGCAAAAATAAATAAACAGAGTAGAACAGGGTAGACAGAGATCTAGTCTAGACAATTAAGTCTCTTCGACCCACTTTCCACCGAAGATATTATCGGGACAACTTAACAGGTGGTGTCTCTATGTCCAAGCGAACGATATAATCGTACATATGTTTTTGAAAAAAAAAACCATTGGTACGTACCGGTCGACAAGGGATCGAACTCGGGTCTCTTCATTCGAAAATCCGATCACCAAACCACTCGGCTATCACGACTTTTTTAATAATTGAGTATATTTATGATAATAACCCCTGGGAATGAGTTGATTGCTCCCATGCTGTCTCTTATTATTCTTTAAACAATATTGTATGAAAAATTACAAAAAGGCAACACATGCGAAGTTTCTATCGTGTGTTTCTTTTCCGTTAGAGGAACCTCATTACGAAATAGTGGTAGATTAAAAAAATTACAATCAATACATGTAATTATAAATTACTTACTTCGATCAATAAATGAGCTAATTTAATATTGCCCTCTTATTGCCCTGTGATTTTATCTGCAGGAAGCAGAGAAACAAGAAAAATAAGTGTCACTTAGGTAGTGCATGTTTCACTTGAGAAACCTCGACTACCAACTAACAAATTTATGGATTACAAAAATTGTCATTCCATATATATTGTAAAGTTTCGTCTTTCATCAATATATAAATATATCATATATACTAAGATGACCGAGAAAACTTTTTATCGATCTTACAATATGATCTTTCTGAGGTTATTTTAATAATGTGATCGTCATGTTAAGTAGGAACTATTTTTGGTTGTGTTTCTTTTATAATCGTATTCTTTTAGGCGTTACTTGGATGGATAAATACTCATTAGTGATGGTGTAAGCCGTAGACAGTGCTAGAATGCTTCCTTTTAACTAATGCCAACTCGATCAAGAAGGTTCGGAGTATAGTATACTACCTTTTCTCTCTTGTAAACGGTTAACATTATGTTGAATTAATACCCGATACGAGGTTTTCGCTCCCCCACATCTTTGTACAAAAATGTGAGGAAGGCATGTGGCATGGTGAGCACCAACCGTTATTCACGCGCTCTCGCCGAAGACGGACCTTATTCCATTTCAAAACTGGCGAACCAGTAAAAGAGGACTTGACCCTTGGTAAAAGCACAAACTTCGAAGTTGCCATTTTGATCGAGTTTGTGTCACCCACCAGCAAGTTGCCTTCATATATTTTAATGGTGGGAAATATACTGAGAGTTCCAAATATCTTATTAAATAAAAATCATGGAGGTAATTACCCTCACACCACACCGATGTGACATCAATCAACTTTGGTTGCAAAGTTGTGAATACTTTCGTATCACTAGAAGTGCTCAACATACGCGGTGCGGCGCCGGTCTCATAGTAAAAGATATACGAAATCCTTATAATAATACACGAACACATTCTATTTACATTTATCTTGTGATGTAATATTTCATTATCATTTTAGTATTGATTATTGCTTGGATTAAATATATTTTATTTAAGCGTTCCACCATCTACTGGCCATTTATTTATCTGTTTACTTCAATTATCATCAATATAAACTTATATTTCAAAAGGAATTTTCTTATAAACATTGTTGTGATTAGGGAATTCTTCACACATAATAAGTGTGCTTGAGCCATTCGCCCTGACCTAAATCCCCAGTTTTATTATTCAACATTTGCAATACTGTATGTATAATATTTAACTATGTAATGTATGTAACTATGTTATTTTATTGTGTTAGTTTGATGATTGGTCAAAGTATCGAAGCACGCTTTTAACAATTTTAGTGATAAGGTCATCTTTCAAACCTACCATATTGCAAATCTCATCGTTTCACTTTTGGCCGGCCATGATATCATCAACAACACATTTAACGAAGAGATCGCATCTCCACTACATTCAACTTGCTTTTATTCTTCTTCTGGCATCTTCAGGTTTCGCTGCCATATAACAAAGTTGGTATCAGTACTGCGTTATGTATCGCAAGGCGTGCATTTTCAATTTTTACTATTACGATGTGAGTTATTGTATAACTCATCTATTTTCGTAAATACACTTGTCGTGGCATATACAATATGATTTTTTGTTTAGTTTTGGTGCGATAATCTATTAATATGTACTTCACATATAGCTTGATAGAAATGGTATTCAAATATTTACGCTTTGCTATAACATCATGAGTTCAAGGTCTAGCTTATAGCTACCGACATAGTCGTTATAAAGTGACATATGGCTGTCAGAATTAGTCGGATTAGTGATTTCACGGAGCACCGAGCGACTCGTATCCAATTACACGAGCCGGAACTGAGGCATTAAGCAGAAGAAAAAATAAACACGACACTTGCCTTCAAAAATGGAACGGAATTTCGAATTAATTTTAATACAGAACACGTTAATGTAAAAGACGGCTTATTAAAAGCATATGACAGAACGAAGATTCTTTAAAGCGATAATAAACGCAAGGACCCATGTCATTTGTTGAAGCATTTATGCAAGTTACATCCTTAAGACCGTCAATCTTAACGCTATAATGCCGTGCTGTTTACTATCAAATGTAATATCATTAACTGAATCAGAATTTTCTGCGGACCACACTGTCACTTTTTGCAAGAATTATGTGCATTTTACACGTCAAGTTGCATTAAAATTTTCGTTTTATGGCGTTTAAATCACATTCTGAAACAAAAAATGGATACAATACAAAATTGCATTTTATGTAAAAAAAAAAAGTGAAAACACAAACTTTTGTTTTACGTAAATAAAAAAGCAATCACGACCATTTACCCCATGCCGGGGTAATGAGGTCTCCATTTTTCATCTGAGGTTATTGAAAAAAAAATAACAATATATAATTATAATTTATTATTATAAAAACTATTTATATTTATTAACTGTTTATAAATATACATAAAATAATAAAAAAAATAGTACATCGAGAGTAAATATCGAGTACTAAGTCACACCTCCAGCTAACAATAATAACAGTAAAAACAGGTAATATGTGCGTTTGCGCAGAAGAAAAAAGCGACATCTATGAATAAATAAGTGAATCTTCATTATTTTGCTATCCACCGCAAGATGGTGGGATTCATTTGTGGAACGTTTAACACAAAATAATTTAAACGCATTTTAGCACATTCTACCCAAAACAGTGTTCTTTATTGGTTATTAAGCTTAAAGTGCTTGTATCACATTCGGCATAACAAAAGACGTTAAAAATATAAGTTAACTTGGGTAACTGAAAACCAGTAATAAATCTATTAGTGATTTGCCAGAGATGAATCACATTTTATTAATGCGACGCCAAATACTTTTATTTATAATAATTGAATTGTACAGAAATAATATATAATAAGTCAATATAATAAGTCACGTTAGCCGAGTGGTTGGATGGTCGGAATTTCAAGTCGAGAGACCCGAGTTCAATCCCCAGGTGACCGGCTCGTACCAATGGGTTTTTAAAACTTATTTACGAATTACATTGTTGGCTTGGACATAAAGACGGCGAATGGCTCACCACTGCTAATTTGTCCCGAAGACATTTTCGGTGTAAGGTGGGTCGAAGGGATATAATGATTTCTTTTGTTGACGTGAATAATACACATTTTAAATAAAAAGACTTTTAGATTTTATCTCGTTTTTTAATTTTTTTATAGAAAAGGGAGATGCGCTGCCGGCCTTAGAGTGCCCCCCTCCCCTCCCCCTCCCGTCCCCAGAATTGGGGGGGGGGCACTCTAAGGGCCTCCGGTTACCTGCACTCACCAGACGAAACGCAGAAGTTTGTTAGACTTCTACTTCACGCCGGTATTCTGTGAGGTCGTGGTACTTCACGACCTCACAGAATACCGTTCATGCAACAACAAAAGCTGATGCGTAGCTCTATCACTGTTGTAAGCTATATTTATACTGAAATAATAATCTATATATATAAATTTATACTACAGAAATGAACATCAAGAATTGTTAAGCTACTATGTAATACATATATGGATATTAACTATAGACATAGATTATACTTTTAAAATCCTTGCCTGTATTCTTTGGTGCGTCTATTCGAAGCTATGTAACTGTGGCTTAGTGTGACGGGATATAAAATAGTCTTGATTAAAACGTTTTTGCTTATTTGTCCAGTTTTTATTTAAATGATTACAAATATGAAAGAAAACTGCTAATAAATAATCCGAATCAAAATTCACATTCCCTTTGCAGCATATCAGAAGGAGGTCCATTTCGGATTTTTATACGTAAGTAAATACTTTACTTAGTTTTAAATTAATACAACTATAACAAATTTAAAAATATTAAATTTTCATTCATCCTTCTATTTTAATTACAGACTCACTTAAATTATGACACAAAAAGTAACTTTAAATTACTTTTACTTTTAAGCTGCCTGTCAACTCAAAAATCCCTAGCAGTCCGTCAAAATTATTCTAATTTAATCCCGAGGCTGTTTCAAGCTTAAGCAAAGATATTTCAAACAAAGTATCAAGTGTTGGGTATTGAAATGCATAGGGATGAAAATTTGTGGGATGATAGTTTATGGACAAATTTATTCTATATCTATTCTAGTTTAGGAGTACTTAGGTACTTAGGTTTTGGTAGAATTATTGCTATATGCACATAATGAGATAACATAGAATTAAATTAACTAACTAGTATTTTTTTACTAAACACAATAATATTATATGCTAGGCCAGAATAAGTTTAAGTATTTTTACTTTTTATTGGCTTCATAAATTATTGTAAATGCCCTGTAACCTCATACTTATAACAAATTCATGCATTCTGACTTAGTATATGTATACCTGGTTGCGTTACTTTTTCAGCAATAACTCCTAATCTAAATACAATCCAAAAACAAAATGTTGTCCAAATATTTAGTTCGAAATGTACCCATATAGAAGATGAGCTTGTTAAAAGGACATTCGTTGCAGCTTGAAAGCAGCTTTTTATAAACTCTCTCTTTTTCAATGGAATGAATCCGTATTTGGAATTTGGATTATTCACTTGCTTGAAAATAACTTGTAATCAGTACCTTATGACCCGTATGTTCTCCCGCCACCAGCAACCGGTTTATAATGCAGTATCGTTTTGCACCCTTCCTTAATAGCCTATTACTGAAGTGTCAAATAAATCTATAAAGATAGCACTAATTTTACAAAATGATTAAAAACTTTGGTGAATATTGGGTTGAAAGAACTTCATTATATATATATATATATATATATATATATATATATATATATATATATATATATATATATATATATATATATATATATATATATATATATATATATATATATATATATATATATATATATATATATATATATATATATATATATATATATATATATATATATATATATATATATATATATATATATATATATATATATATATATATATATATATATATATATACATATATATATATATATATATATATATATATATATATATATATATATATATATATAAATATATAAATATATATATTTTGTCGCGTGTCCAACGAGGTCATTTTCCATCCTCGCTCATGGTATGGTTGGGAGTTTCTTATTGGGGCTTAACAGAGCTACATTTTTGCGAGAAAGGTTTAAAAACGAATGCAGTTGTGTATCCAAATACAGTTCTGACAAACCTTGTGGAACCTGTTTCTCATATCATGTTCAATAACAGGCACTGGGAGAGAGAAAAGCACATAAGACTGGCTGGCGGCGCGTGAACTCGACTTCATCGGGCACTATGTAACTGGCCCTCCTCCAGTCCAGATTTGAATCCGTTAGATTACAAGATACGGCAACACTTGGAGGAAAAGGCGTGCTCAAAGCCTCATCCCAATTTGGAGTCACTCAAGACATCCTTGATTAAGGCAGCCGCCGATATTGACATGGACCTCGTTCGTGCTGCGATAGACGACTGGCCGCACAGATTGAAGGCCTGTATTCAAAATCACGGAGGTCATTTTGAATAAACTTTAGTGTCATAAGAATCTATGTTTTGTTAAGTTCATTAAATAGTTACATAATGAATAAACTAGTTTTAATTATTTTAGGTTAAACATGTGACAGAATTTATGACCTGACTAGGTATAAACATTCATAAAATAAGGTATTTTAAAGTAAAAAGAAAAAGGAGTAATATTTTTTTAACTTGACACAGTACTTGAAACTTTCAAGCTTTTTAATAACGTATGCTTATCCGAATCAACTAACATTTAATTTGTAACGTTTAAATGAATAATATTAGTAGTAGTTACGATGGCAAGTGTTTTAACAGTGGTAGAGCCACGCATCAGCTTTTGTTGTTGCATAAATGGGCCGGCTCGACCGGGGAAGTACCACGACCTCACAAAATACCGGCGTGAAGTAGAAGTCTAACAAACTCTTACGTTTCGTCTGGTGAGTGCAGGTAACCGGAGGCCCACACCCCCCCCCCTCCCCCAATTCTGCGGAGGGGGGGCACTCTACGGCGGGCATCACATCGGCTATGCCTCTGGTATTGCAGGTGTTCATGGGCGACGGTAATCACTTACCATCAAGTGAGCCACCTGCTCGTTTTCCTCCCTTTTCTATAAAAAAAAATGGTGTAAAGTATCTCTCTACCTGTGAGAAAATTTCTTTTATTTAAAATGGAACTAAGGCAAAAGATTGAGTGTCGACTTTTCAGGCTGTTATGCATATATATAAAATGAAAATTCAATATTACCAATATTGTTTTACTGTAGAGTTTATTTTATTCCTTTTCTTCAATACTGCTCGAAAAGATGCATTTATTAATTATATTTAAAGCCAACTTACGATGTTTTAATACGGGTATCCTATTCGATTTTACACAGCCACAATTTCCAAATACTGCCGGCGATTGTCAGATGCAGGATTATAGAGCAGACAGCTAGCTGTCAGTAAGTGCTCAAAACCAAAGACGCCTATTAGCCTATACGCTCTTTATAATAATAGTTATATTGAGTATGTAACTCGCTAACTCGCGTAACGCTCTTTATGGCAATAGTAAATAATAATAGTTTATATTGATTATGCCAGCATTAGCTCGCTAATTCGTGCTACGCGTGGAAATAGGTACATATCTATACTTTTTTAGTACAAAGAAGCTGATCTATTTTATTTTTCTTTTATTTACTGCGTACTTATTAACTGTAAAAGAACTAAGTAGAATTAAAAATACCATAGATAAACGAATGCATAAGTGTTTTTTTTTATTCAAATCAAATTAAATCGAATGAGCAACAATCTAACTTTCCGGAGATGGCCTAAACCAGTTAGCCGCTTTATGTGTTACAGCTTGGTCAGTCTACTTTGGACTTCGTTCACTTACGTGCCGACTGTAAAGAAAGTATTTATGCCGTAGTCTCAACTTTACTCTCTTGGGCTTCCACAGCCGTGATGAATACACAGTACAAGAGTACTTTTGCTATTATGTATGTATGTATGTATAAAAAAAGAGTCAATAGTACAATAGTACTGCAGCAATTTGCTGAAACGGACACCTAATTTGATGTCACAATTTTAGTTTCTTTTTTTTTAATATTTTGTTTGTTGTAATATTTTTTAGAGATGTCTATAATAATAATAATAATAAAGGTTTTTTTTCTTTCTTTCTTTCTGTCTAGGGATGCAAACATTTCTTGTTAGTCATTACAATTTTAAAGTATTATCTTAAACTGACCTGTGATGCTGTAATTTACCACAGAATGTCCATGAAGAATCAGTAATATGAAAAAGACGACTCGACCGAGACGGAACAGGCGGGCGGCATTGACGGCTTTACAGAATACTAACATGAAGTGGAAGCAACCTGTGCTTCTATATTCACTCCTAAGTGGGTAATGTGAATATTTTTTTTTTACAAAAAATAATGAATAGAATGTTCTGTATAACCGAAAAATTATTTATCAGATTCCCTTTCCGTACATCTGTGATGAATGATCTGTGAAATTATAGAGCCTCTCCTGCAAGGAAGATTTATAGCAATCGCCAAATTTGGAAAGTACCACAGAAATCGTACCAATCTCGTTGCTGCCCGCCTCTGCTGTTCTGCTTAATTTGGGGCCGATAGTATTCAATAAACCACCTTCTTTGATAACTTACTAGACGCAATATACGATAAGACTCTTTTTTGCATATTAGAATAAATACATATATATAGATAGGGATACATTCCCTGGTGTTATAACGAAGGTGCCACAAACATCCAAACCCGAGACACCATACAAACGGGTAAGAACGCCATTCGTTCAAGGAGATCATCCACTTAACGGAATACTTTGGACTTTTTTCATCATCACATCGTGGAAGTGGCGTGAAGGTTACAATGACTACTGAATCTAATTTACCACAAACTCCACACTTATTTATTTTTTTAAATGTAAATTTATAAAATTTTCTCACGTCATTAGAAGTTACGGTAGCCGAGTTGTTAGGTGCTCGGACTTTAAGTATAGAGGCCTGAGTTCGATCTCCAGGTGGCTAGCTCGTACCAATGAGTTTTTTTTTTTTTCAAAACTTATTACCCTAAAAAATTACTATAAATTAATTGTACTTTCAAAACCAGCAAAATCATCAATTGTTAGCAAGATTTCCTATTGTAAAAAAATCCTGCTACACATCGCGTGTATATTATAACGGGGCTATTATTTTTCAATAACCAATCAGTGCCATACATGTCACATGCTTGACGTCCCCTAACAACCTGTCACAGCTTACAGACAGGACTTTTATTAATGTGGCTGTTTATTTAAATTGCTTTAAAAATATATATTTACGCTATTCCCAATACTGGGGTAGACAGAAGTCCAGACAATTAAGTCCTCTCAACCCGCCTATCACCGTTTTTTGGGAAAACGTGACATGTGATGAGCCCGTCGTGCGCTTGAGTTCGATCGTCAGGTGGTTAGCTCGTACCAATAATTTTTAATGGTTTTTCAATAACCTCATCATTGGTGTTAACCTACTACTAATAAAGCCTAATTCAGAACATACCAGAGCGTTACTTCCTGAGGGTGTCGTACAAAGTCACTATGGGCCATATGTGACCTTCTATTGTAGTTGTTTACTGGCCAATTGCTTTCAAATAGTTAACGTTTTGTTTGTTTCATAAGTCACGATAGCCGAGTTGTTGGGTGGACGGAATTTCGAGTCGAGAGACCCGAGTTCGATGCCCAGGTGGCAGTACCAATGAGTTTTTTCAAAAACTTATGTACGAATTTCATCGTTTGCTTGGACATAAAGGCGGCGACGGGCTCACCACCTGTCACGTTGTCCCGAAAATATCTTCGGTGGAAGGTGGGTCAAAGGGACTTAATTGTCTAGACTTGACCTCTGTCTACCCCTATATTCGGAATTGCGTGAAGATATTTATTTAATTTATTTATAACGTTTTGGAGATGAGGAAATTCATAGAAAAAATAACAATTATTTAAAATACATTATATAAAATAAAATAAAACATTGTTTTAGTGTCACACACATAACAGTCTTTTATTAAATGAGACTTAGGCCGGATCCAATCACACTGGAATAAACTTTTATCTGAAAATAAATACCTAGTTACACCGAAGTAAACAATATTTCTATACCGAGTTCAAGATATTCTTAGTATAAGAATCAAGAAAACTATCCTTAATATAAAAATAAGACTAAAAATATTCTAAGATTAGTTACTCTGGTATATCTCATCGTTTGGTAAAATCTAGCTTAAGTGCCTGTTGTCAAGGGGTTGTAGTGAGAGAACGAGAACGTCGGTTAATAATTTCAAATGTTGCTGCTTAATAAATATATAAAAATGCGATTGAATTTCACCCATAGTTATTATTGCTTGTAACCACTGTTACTATATTATATACTATTGTTCTATATCTTCAAGCCATTCGAAATACTGGGGTAGACAGAGATCTAGACAATTAAGTCCTTCCGACCCACCTTTCACCGAAGATATTTTAGGGACAACGTGGCAGATGGTGAGCCCGTCGCCCTCTTTATGTCCAATCTAATGGTATGAATTAAACAAAGGTTTTGAAACCACCCATTGGTTGTAACCTGCCACCTGGGGACCGAACTCGGGTCTCTCGACTCGAATTCCGATCACCCAACCACTTGGCTATCGTGACTATTGTTTTAAACTACAAAAACGTAATGTAGCGCTCATGAAATATCACGGTATTTATAGTCTTGGCAACTATGGCAAAACCATCCAATGATAAGGACACAGAAATGGCCACCAGTGTCCGGCGACTTCACTAGTCCTGACCATGGTGGCGGCCATGTTAACTGCGGGGCAGGGGGTGTGAAGAATCTCCATATGAGACTGCACTACCAACCCCGACAACTGATCCTGGCAACATATAACGCACGCACATTAAGTAACGACGAGAAGATCATGGAGTTGGAAGAAGAGATAAGCAGGCTACACTGGATCAATATAGGGCTGTCAGAAGCACAAGACAGGGTTAGGACACGATAGTCCTTGACTCCGGTAACCTGTTTTACCACCGAGAGGGCGACCGTCTGGCCCAAGGTGGTGTTGGGTTTATCGTGCACAAGTCTCTCATCAATAACATTGTCAAGATCGAGAGTATGTCGAGTAGGGTTTCGTATCTTATACTCAGAACAACTAAACGGTATTTGCTGAAGGTCATACAGGTACACGCACCAACCTCGTACCTAGGCTCACCCCGATGATGAAGTGGAAGCAATGTATGACGATATTACATGAACCATGCATTGCTCTCAAACCCACTACAAGGTGTTGATGGGGAATTTTAATATGAAACTAGGCATTAAAGAAGGCGATGAGCTGATAGTGGGCAGTTTTGGAATAGGGCACCGGAATCCAAGGAGACAACAGCTGGCCGACTTTCATGGACAAGGAGGGACTCTTTATGATGAATTTCTTTTTCCAGAAGAGGCCCCACAGAAAGTTGACCTGGATGAGTCCGGATGGTTCCATCTAAAAGGAGATTGACTTTATCACAATGAACAAGTGACAGCTGTTCAGTGATGCCTCTGTCATCACTAAGGTGAAAACCGGTAGTGATCACCGAATGGTACTAGGCACACTGAACATCAACATTAAGCTCAAACGGTCTCGTCTGATGAAGTCCATCTCATGCCCTTATTCAAAATCCCGAAAACTTTCAGCTAAAATTGTATACTCGTTTTGAGTGCCTAGATGATTACGCTACAGTGAACGATACAAATAGCAGGCTAGTAGTACTAGATAACTATCCATGCGGTAAGGGTAAAGTTTTAAAAGCACACTCCGGGGTGAGTAGCGATCCAAGAGCCAAGCTTACCCAACACAACTCCGATGATATCCTGGACTTCAGTCTCAGCGAAGTAAGGATGGCTCTCAAACAGCTTAAAAACGGCAGGGCACCGGGTGTAGACGTAACGTTACGGCTGAGCTTCTGAATGCGAGTGGAAAACCGGTACTAGAAAGAAAGAAAGAAAGAAGAATAAAGAAAGAACTATTTATTTGATACACAAATTTACAAAAGAAAGTTATAATTACATGATTATTTTAACATGTGGAATACCAAATAGAACTTCAATGCTGCAGACTGCAGCGCTGGTTTTCAGTCGGAAACTTGGTGTGACAGTAAAGAAAATGGAATTACACATAAAATAAAATAATGTTGTTCTAAATGAACAAAAATGTAAAGATAATATAAAATTAGTCTGTGTAGCAGCATATGACCATGAAATGGATAGGACTCAATAAATATCGAGATACAAAAACATAAATTGCTCTGATCCGAGGTTACTCGGACGGCTGCGTCAGTGCACATGCAATAATGGGACGCGGACTTAAAAAAATTGTGTTTAAACTTTTCATTTACATAAACAGTGGATATCATTAGTCTAAGTGCAAAATAAACTTAACATTTTCCTTCTAAACATTGATATCAGTTGTTGCATTCCCGTTTCAATTTCAGTTTTAGGTTACCAGCATATATACCTACTCTGTATTACTATGTGATGTTTAGAAATCTTTAAATATGGAGATATTTACCTGTGTGAGAAATATTTCAAATAAAATGCCTTAAACATTCAGAATTAAAGGCAAACCTCGCCGCACGATGGCTAGACCATAAAGGTAACCGTTGGGGAAAAAAGTTTCTCCAGTGTCAACCTCGTGTAGGCCAACGCAGTCTAGGACGACCCCCCCCCCCCCTACACGAGATGGAGTGACGACTTGCAAAATGTTGCAGGAAGTCGATGGATGCAGGTGACTGGAGAACGTTAGTTGTGGAAAGCTTTGGGGGAGCAAAGGACTCTTGATAGTCTGTAAATACCACCCTACCACTCGGCTATCGTAACTTATTTTTCGTTATTTTTTTAATAACTATATTTTTTTAAACACAACATAAATACAAAATATTATTTGCCTATTCGTTAGAGTAGTTTTTGAGTTCCCAATGTATCAATTAATGTGTATGCGATATTAGCTGGTTTAAAGTAAGAGATTCGTAAGGCAAACTTAACACGATCATGAATACGGTAGGTTTGTTCGAAATAAACTTGAGTAATTCTCAGTACTAGCTGTATCAATATACAATCCTGACTTAATACTAATAAGGCTAGGTCCATCTTAGGTCCATTAGGTCATTAAAATTTATTGCTGAACACTTGTACACAATTCACTTCTATTTAATTACTTATTAATTAACCGACCGGTTTCGCCTTACGGCATCATCAGGTTATAGAAAATACCGATAGGGTGGTCAATACCCTGATCATGCCGTAAGGAGAAACCGGTCGGTTAATTAATAAATAAGTAAATAAAAGTGAATTGTGTACAAGTGTTCAGCAGTGAATTTTAAAGCAATGAAATTTCACCAAGTGACAACAATCCCAAGTATAAATTACAATTAGGTCATTCGTTGATTCAATCATATTAATTTGTTATTAAATTATGATTTTTAAATCTATATTTATAAATCTATGAAATATAATTTTAAATATCTACAAAATATTACTGCACTTATAGGTGTTGCATAGAATTAAGTGCAAAAATGATTGGTAACTACTATAGAGATATCATTTCGCAATCGCAACAAAACCTCTTTCTCGCTGCTCAGTTCTACACAATTAAGTAAATTGAATGTCGCCTAGACGAATTTCATTACATTAAAACTAGTGACATGCTTTTAGATATGATGCGTATATATTATTCATGTTTTTTAATATATTACTTTGCATGCTTTAAAATGAATACTACACAAACGTGCTATTTATGAAAATATAATTTAAAGTGATGTCGTAGGAATGTCTAGCAAAACTTTTCCAAATTTATATGATACTTACAAATATTTATTTTGGTAGATTGACGATCGCGGTACCAAACACCTTACACCTTAGACATCACCTTAGACACTGATGCCCGTCAAAGATCAGTTTAATTTTTTTTTGTATTTTTAGTTTTAAACTAGACATTTCGGTTTTAAAAGTACTCATCGAAGGCGTTTGTGACATGATCTAATTATTTTACGAAATATCTGTTTTTATGTTTTTTTATAATTTATTTTTCAACTGAAACAAATCAAAAATTCATACTACCACACTGTGGTTCATACAACAAACAGGGATAACCAAATGGTTAATACATCTGCCCGAGCTTTCGGAAATATGTTAAAATGAGGTATGTGAGGTGTACGTTTTCATACTTATGTGATAGCAATTGTTCAATTGATTAAAATTATTTTTTTTTTATGAATAAGTATAACATTTTATGAATAAGTATAGTAGAAAATGTTATGAAAAAGTTCTAGCAGTCATCGATCTCATTTGATTTTGCCATCTGAAGGTTCGCAGTGACTACAGGTACATTCTTGTGTATGTTTCTATATATATATATATATATATATATATATATATATATATATATATATATATATATATATATATATATATATATATATATATATATATATATATATATATATATATATATATATATATATATATATATATATATATATATATGTATATATATATATATATATATATATATATATATATATATATATATATATATATATGTATATATATATATATATATATATATATATATATATATATATATATATATATATATATATATATATATATATATATATATATATATATATATATATATATATATATATATATATATCACGGGATTCCCAATACAGGCGCAGACGGAAGTCTAGACAATTAAGTCCTTTCGACCCAGGTGATACACTACACCATTTTTCGAAGAGGCCGCATCTCCAGTGCATTCAACTTGCTTTTATGCTTCATCTGGCATACCCAGGATTCAATGTCATATAACAAAGTAGGTACCAGCACTGCGTTAGGTATTGCAAGGCGTGCACTTTTCAGTACGCCTTGCCTTTTGACTAACGCAGTTAGGGCACAATTAATTTTGTTTCCGTCAGCTACACGCCTGTCCACATCTAAATCACATCTTCCATCTCAGCTAAACGCGCACCCCAAGTATAAAACTTCATTCACCTGTTCTAGACATTCCTGATTAACCCATACTTCACACTTCGTTCTTTCTTCGTCCCTTTCAAATACCAGAACCTTAGTTTTATTAGCATTCAAACGGAGACCTTTATTTTCAAATTCTGTTTCATACACGTGACTAATGCCTGCGGATATTATATTTGTATTATATATTATAATGATATGTATTTAGAGATTTATAAATACTTAAAAACTGCGGAAATTGTTCATAAACTATTTTTTTATTATTGTTTAATTTTATTATTACATTTAAAGTAAATTACGTTGAAATGTTCTTTGTAAATAAATACATTAAAACTAATTGCGGCAAATAAATGCCGTAATTAGTTAGTAAATAATATAAAATAAATTTAAAAATTTATTTTAAGGGTTATATTTCTGCTGTTACGTTATTATATTTTCGGCTGTTACGTTATTGTATTTTAAATGATTGTCAATATTGACAATATTCAAAAACATACTTTTTATATATATATATATATATATATATATATATATATATATATATATATATATATATATATATATATATATATATATATATATATATATATATATATATATATATATATATATATATATATATATATATATATATATATATATATATATATATACTAACTGTATGTTTTTGAATATTGACAATATTCAAAAACATACTTTTTTATTGGATTTCACTTTTATGTATGTTTGTGTCCAAACTTTCAATTAAACTGCATCATAGAATGTGTAAAAGCTAAATTTAATAGACTCACTCTCAAAAATATCGTAAACTAAAATTGACACTCCTAAATCCAAATTACTTAGTTCAATTTAAATTTAGTACGTATACTGAATCTACACCGATATTATGTTATTGACATCAACTAATAAGATGAATTTATTATATAATTTAATTCAGTTATCATTTGTAATTATAAATTATTTCAAATTAATGATACGAGAAGAGACAATTAAAAATAAACATTTAATTATTTTAAGCGATTCCAAATCTAGATACTGCATCAATTCTTACAAATCATTAAATCAGTATGAGTATCTGTATCTCATCAACTGTCACGTTGTCCAAAATAAGCTTCGGTGAAAGGTAGATCGAAAGGACTTAATTGTCTAGACCTCTGTCTACCCAAGGAATTGTCAAAATGCGTGAAGATATTTATTTATTTTTATTTAAGTGTACCGTAGAATCAACGCCTATTTTTGTTTATATCAGTCGCGATAGCATGGGTTGGATGATTGAAATCAAATGAGGAGACTTACAATTTAAGTTCCACCCTCAGGAGAAAGGCTGAAACTCTTCGAAGGTTATGTAGAATTTGTATCATTCGCTTGGAAACTAAGAAGGCTCACCACTTGTCGTGTTATCTCCAATAAGCTACGGTGAAATATGCAGACCTCTGTGCACTCGGGTATAGTTTTTGTTTTTAAAATAGTTGAATATTTATTGTATTTCGGTAGTTAATAAGTTGATAATAAACTAAGTTGAACAAGTGTGACTAAAATCTATCCAATGAAACAAATGCAGATTGCATTAGACTGATAGGTGTTCGCAGGCAAGAGTCAGACACTATTAAAATCAAATGCAGGAATTAAGTGCGCTCATAGATTAAGTACAAGTTGAAATGACAAATGCAATTTTGCGACGATGACAATGCTATCTAAATAGTCTCCAGTGAGTCATATTAATAATGATGAATATGTACACTAAAACATTAAAAATATCGGTGGCTATATACATATATATATGTATGTATATATATATATATATATATATATATATATATATATATATATATATATATATATATATATATATATATATATATATATATATATATATATATATATATATATATATATATATATATATATATATATATATATATATATATATATATATATATATATATATATATATATATATATATATATATATATATATATATATATATATACATATATATATATATATATGTATGTATATATATATATATACATATATATATATATATATATATATATATATATATATATATATATATATATATATATATATATATATATATATATATATATATATATATATATATATATATATATATATATATATATATATATATATATATATATATATATATATATATATAAATATATATATATATATATATATATATATATACATATATATATGTACATATATATATATACATATAAAAGGCGTTCGCCACAGACCGCGCGCATAAATTGTATTTTATTTCCAAGGAAAAGATTGAAATGAACCATAAAGATACTCATAAAGTAAAAAGTTTTATTGTTTGTAGTCAGTGACTTGCTCTAAAAATGTAATGAATACCTAAATACGTATTCAAAGAACATGGGTCACTCTCCATACATTACGCAATCCACTAAACGAAGTTCAAGGACAGTAATGAAATTAAGTTTAAATAATAAACTATATATCCCTTTTATTATAAACAAATTAAACTCAATATTGTTCATGCGGATACAGAGATATTAAAAAAATAAGATAAGAATTTTAGGTTATATCATATGATTTTGCTGTCAATACACTGACACTTTAACATCATCGTCAGCTTAAATATTATTTATATTCCTCCTTAGTCCTTCCATTTTGCATAACAAAATATAATAAGCAGGTATATCGTTACGAAACACTTAATAATATCAACACTGCGCACGAGTGCGAAAACGAGTGATCAAATGTAAAACGTCAATAAACATTAAACAAGCGTAGTTTTTTTTTTGCTTATGATCAATAATTATTGACCGATGTAACGATTTTTCTGCGGATTTAAAAGGATAAAAATAGATTTTCGTTTATATATAATATTTAATATTAATTTTAAAATCAATTAATTAAATATGTTAATATATTTTGCTAATTTGCAATATAATGTTTTTTTAGAAGATTTAATGTAAATTGTTTAAAATGTAAATATGTTTTACCTATGGCAACTCCTTCAATATAATCAATATAACTTAGTTATGCTAATTTCTTTTTATTTATGATTTTAATTATCCCACTTATAAACTTAAATTTTATAATAAGTATGTAATTTTTTTTTCTATAGGCATTTCATTAATGTCCTTGAAAACACGAGTAGCTGGGCGAAAAATGACCCATGTCCTTTATCGGTCTGTCAGGGACATGTCATTTAAAATACATATTTTATATACTATGTAATAACGGCCCACTAAACGAAACTGAAATTGTCATGTGTATAATTTTTAAATTTTTTTATTGTAATAAATTCACTTTATAGTAATATTTCCTTTTTTAAAAAGGAGCTTTGTAAACGGTAGTACATTAAAACACAAATTACCTACATATAAATTATGGTCTTATAGCAAATAAAAATATCAAATAGTATTTATAATATCGTATACGGTTTTGTTTTGGATATCATACAAAAAAATTTTAGAGGACTTCGAATTGGCAAAAATATTAATACCAGGCGCAAGTCTTAAGTTTTAGTTTTATGGCCACTCTTTTCAGAATTCTGCCAATTTCAAGTCAGTAGGGGTAAGACAATCATTTTTTAAGTTTGACACACAGAAATCCACCTGAAGAAAGGAGGAAAAGATGATTTCGGATTTTGATTCCGCGGTTACTTAAAATATGTACACTAAAACATTAAAAATATTGATGGCAATTTGCCGGTTTTTTTTTATATCGATATTTAAAATAAATTATTTCAGATTTAGAATTATTTGTATATTATGGCGTTACTTATGGCGTTAAATAATTTTTATAATAATTTGACTCACTGGAGACTATTTAGATAGCATTGTCATCGTCGCAAAATTGCATTTGTCATTTCAACTTGTACTTAATCTATGAGCGCACTTAATTCCTGCATTTGATTTTAATAGTGTCTGACTCTTGCCTGCGAACACCTATCAGTCTAATGCAATCTGCATTTGTTTCATTGGATAGATTTTAGTCACACTTCGTTCAACTGAGTTTATTATCAACTTATTAACTACTGAAATACAATAAATATTCAACTATTTTAAAAACAAAAACTATATCCGAGTGCACAGAGATCTGCATATTTCACCGTAGCTTATTGGAGATAACACGCCAAGTGGTGAGCCTTCTTAGTTTCCAAGCGAATGATACAAATTCTACTTAAGCTTCGAAGAAGTTCAGCCTTTCTCCTGAGGATGGAAATTAAATTGTAAGTCTCCTGAATTGATTTCAATCGTCCAACCCCTGCTATCGCGACTGATATAAACAAAAATAGGCGTTGATTCTACGGTACACTTAAATAAAAAAAAATATCTTTACGCATTTTGACAATTCCTGGGGTAGACAGAGGTCTAGACAATTAAGTCCTTTCGATCTACCTTTCACCGAAGCTTATTTTGGACAATGTGACAGGTGATGAGCCTATTGCCGTCTTAGTGTGATACTCATACTGATTTAATGATTTGTAAGAATTGATGTAGTATCTAGATTTGAAATCGCTTAAAATAATGTTTATTTTTAATTGTCTCTTCTCGTATCATTAATTTGAAATAATTTATAGTTATAAATGATAACTGAATTAAATTATATAATAATTTCATCTTATTAGTTGATGTCAATAACATAATATCGGTGTAGATTCAGTATACGTACTAAATTTAAATTGAACTAAGTAATTTGGATTTAGGAGTGTCAATTTTAGTTTAGTATTATGCCGTGTATTCTTATCTCTAAAATTAATTGTAAGTTTGGACACAAACATACATAAAAGTGAAATCCAATTAAAAAGTATGTTTTTGAATATTGTCAATATTGACAATCATTTAAAATATAATAACGTAACAGCCGAAAATATAATAACGTAACAGCAGAAATATAACCCTTAAAATAAATTTTTAAATTTATTTTATATTATTTACTAACTAATTACGGCATTTATTTGCCGCAATAAGTTTTAATGTATTTATTTACAAAGAACATTTCAATGTAATTTACTTTAAATGTAATAATACAATTAAATAATAATAAAAAAATAGTTTATAAATAATTTCCGCTGTTTTTTAAAATTTTTAAATCTCTTTTTTAAAATTTAAAATTTTAAATTTCTTCTTTAAAATTTTAAAATTTATAAATCTCAAAATATATATCAATATAATATATAATATAAATATAATATCTGCAGGCATTAGTCACGTGTATGAAAGAGGAATTTGAAAATAAAGGTCTCCGTTTGAATGCTAATAAAACTAAGGTTCTGGTATTTGAAAGGGACGAAGAAAGAACGAAGTGTGAAGTATGGGTTAATCAGGAATGTCTAGAACAGGTGAATGAAATTTTATACTTGGGGTGCGCGTTTAGCTGAGATGGAAGATGTGATTTAGATGTGGACAGGCGTGTAGCTGACGGAAACAAAATTAATTGTGCCCTAACTGCGTTAGTCAAAAGGCAAGGCGTACTGAAAAGTGCACGCCTTGCAATAACTAACGCAGTGCTGGTACCTACTTTGTTATATGACATTGAATCCTGGGTATGCCAGATGAAACATAAAAGCAAGTTGAATGCAGTGGAGATGCGGCCTCTTCGTAAAATGTGCGGCGTTACCTTGGTCGACCGAAAACGTAACGAAGAGATTCGTAATATGGCAGATTTGAAAGATGACCTTATCACTAAAATTGATAAAGACGTGATTCGATGGTTTGGGCACGTTAAGCGAATGAGTCAAGACCGAATGGTAAAGAAAATATATAGCGCGAAAGTTGATATTAAAAGGCGTCGAGGTAGGCCGAGACTAACTTCCGAAGACCACGTGAGCAAACTGCTCGAAGAGTACACGGATACCGAGACGTGCATGGATGAAGAAAATGATGAATCTGAAAGACACATTACATACAAATTAATTACTAGAATAAATAGTGCGATGGAACTCCGGCGACGGTGGGTGCCAACAAGCGAGTGTCGAATGCGATGTACGCACCGTTATCGTACCGAGGGCAAGCCGCCGTACCTCTCCTCCCGCACGTAAAATGTTGGGTCTCCAACAGATATAGTTATATACAAGAGGGATCGAACTCGGGATTCTTGTCGCGAATTCCGAACCACAGGATAAATAACATCGCATGTATTGCCTCAGACTGGATCTGGCAATGTGTAAAATAAAATAGGTTTTTCAGATATAAATGTCAATCTTTGTATTTTAATAGGATTAAAGAATCAACAATGAAAACGAAACGGGTGAACAAAGTCAGACGGATGAGAGATCTTTATGGCCACAAAAACATAATAAAGAAGTAAAAATTTTTTTTTTGTAATTTACTGAATATTAATTATTTTTTATCTTCACGCATTTTCACGCCTTTCACTGAAGCTTATTTGAGATAACGTGACAGTTGGTGTGCCTGTCGTCTTCTTGGTTTCAGTAAAATATATTAATTTTTATATAGATAAATATTCATGACATATTCATGACACAAATGTTTGCGCTTAGCAGGACTGGTACCCGCGACCCTTAGCTTGTAGCCAGAGCTACTACCACCTAGGTTATTTAATCCTCAAACTATTAAAAGCCATTACAAGGAAAGCATGACTAAAGAGTCCATTAAGTTTCATATGAAAAGCTCACTGAAGAATCAAATAACATAGCGGTGATCAGCACACATTTGTATGAGTAAATGCAGGTGACCCAGGATCGTGCTTATTGACAATATCTTCAAGAGTTTTCTACTTCAGAAGAATACTTAATTATGTTCCAATAAAATTCTACCCAATTCATTTTAGCCATGATTTACCTTTTAGATATTAAAACAATTCATAAAAATGAAAAATAATACTGTATGAATAAGAGTAAGGCACTCACACACCTATGTGTGTTAGTGCCTTACACACCGGATTTAATGGTGTTGCCACCTCCCATATTTCCCCGGGTTCGATTCCCGGACAGATCATGATCATGGTCCGCAGAGGTCGATGTCCTACAGTGAATTTTAAAAGGCCTATAGGTATGTTAAGTATGAGGTTATCAATTGAGACTTTATAAAATGCTTTTCAATTTAATAACATGCTTTTCTTACTTTAATGTATATTTTTGATACTATCAGCTTGGGTGTACCAACTGAAGCAGTAAACATTGTACGAGAGTTTCTAGCCAGCGTAGTTAGTCTTACATTAGCTAATGAAAGTAGTATGTAACAAACCAAACTAAGTGGTTACCCAGTTAGTGAATCAAAATTTGAGTGGTTTATATTAAAGTGACTATATAATTTTGCTAAGTAAACTCAGTTTTTACGTTAGTAGGTGGTTTTAAAGAAAAATGTATCTTGAATTCTAGGGCATGGCGTAGCAGGATATCCGCCGCTTCAATTATTTGCAATCGTTGATTCCATATTTCTCTTAAACAATGTTTGGGAGAAGATTTCATCATTACTCAGCAGTGGGCATTCTGGATATTTGTAGTACATTCGCTGTTTCCGATTCCATAAAATAAGTGCTGATTTAGCTACTTACGTTGGGATCAGAGCAATGTATGTGATATTGTCCCTATTCTTTATTTATTATATTTATGTATAATGTATTTATAACTTTTTTATAGTATGTAGTTACCGAGAAACAGGGCTTGAAATCATATTGGTACTACATGATATGTGTAATTGTTCAAATGTTATTATTATCAATACATAAATTAAATACGTATACACAAACGTTTTGAAACATTATTTCACTTGAAGTTTTACTAAAAAGGCTTCTGTAAGTTTAGAAAGTTTATCATGCTTAATAATTCAAACACGTCAGTATCAGCTTCTGACCTTCATCATATGTACAAGTTACGTAAAAAAACATTTCAAGCCCACTATGATATTTCCAATCCTTTGTACCTTTAAGCTCGGAACAATATTTCTTTTATTCTGTCTATCAGTCACTTTGATATCTAACTTAGCTTATATACAAAAGAAAAAGCCGAATCTTTGAAGCTTTTTCTTTCACATGTTCGTAAACGGTAAGCAATAATCCCTTTTTTATAATACATGAGGAAATACCTAACGTTTATCCGCCGCTGCTGGGGCAAACAGCTAAAACCCTACGGTGTTCCGCCTTCGCCACATGTTAGCAGGGTCACGGGAATGCTCACACACACATCCGCAGCCCCACCCACAAGCCGCCAAAAGCAGCACCTCCTCGGGAGAGAATAAAGCCTCTCCCTCTCCCTTCAGGCTAGACGAGCCGTAAAACGGACGCGTCTACCACCTTAGCCTCCAAACCCACGTAGGTGATAAACTGAGTCCGTCACCTAAAGGCCTAGGAAGGCGGGCGCTTGACCAAGCGCCAGCCCACAAGAACCAAAGTCCAGATCCGATGCGAAGTGACGCGGGTCGATTCTGGACTTTCGCTCAGCCACAGACGATATTTCGGCCGCAAAGGGCTCGACTCCACATTGCTTGTGAAGGGCACGGAGAGCGATGCGAAGGTAACGACACAAACACTCCCACCAACACGCATCCAAAATGGGCTGACCAAGCCCACTAGAAGCGGCAACCCCGGCCGGCCAAACTGCGCTAAGTTAGACCGGCCACGTGGGTTCCATACAGTGGGTTAGACCGACCTTCTTGGTTCCCACCTCCATGATAAGGCGGGAACCCGTCCGAAAGGTCTTAATTTTCTAGATCTATGTATCCCCCATTATTGTTAGGATAATACATGAAAATAACACTTACGAATAAAATCCCAAACTGTATCTGAGTCTCTTTAGTATCCGACGCACGGATACCTATTTTTACGACTCTCACTAGCAAAAACGGGGTGATAAATTCTTACGCCTATATCACACGGCAACATTTTAAGTATTACTAACATTTATTTAGCAGACAAAATGAAAAGTGTAATCTCCTAAGTAAAGCGCTCAATAACCGGATTTCGATTTATTTTCCTCGTTCAAGTGAACGTAAATAGCTGTACAAAAAGTTAATTAAAGGCTAAAAGAAGAGGGACGTTGAATGACAAGCCGCCACGCCCTTTGAGTATCGCTATTTATTTGGTTCAACTCGATACCATCCTTTTGCATGCTCCGTTGAAACGAAGATCTATTATACTTCCACTCACTTAGGAATTTCTGCCCCTAATACAGTATACTTAATTGTAATGACTAATAATAACAAGAATTAGTTAGGCTTCCGAAGTATTTTCCATCATTTATTAACTTTAATTATAGATGGTAGATTTGCCGTGTGGTTACAGTGTAAGAATTTACCACCCTCTTTCTTCCCGTGGGTGTCGCAAGTGGAAAGCCTAGAAAATGGGAATGGCCACCGCTAAATGTTAGATAATACTGTCTTGAAAAATCTAAAAATATAAAAATGTTTTTAAATCAATCTTTCGAAATGAGGTTCCACCGACGGAGAAGAAATCGGCGAAAGAAACTCTTTTTTAATCATGTTTTTTTTTTTCAATCAAATAGTTAAAAACGACTAAACTCACGTTATAATAATCGGAGTAGGTACCGACTAGTTTCAGTGCGAGACGAGACGCGAGCGAGAACTCATTCCACTCACCCTGATGAAGGACCTCCGATAGGTCCAAAACTAGTCGGTACCTACACCGATTATTATAACGTGAATTATAATAATCGGCTAGTAACCGTTTTTAACTATTTGATTAATAATGTCTCACGATAGTTTTAATGTTTTTTAAGGTGACAAACAATAGCCCTACAGACAATAAAAGCATATCCTAAACTAATTTAAGAGAGAAAAAATAATAACATCAAGGATTGGAGATCCGACATGACCAGCCTCCACAAGCAGCATCTGTTCACAAGCACAACATAGGGCAGCTGTCGCCCTCCTCCACAGTATTAAAGTGACCCTTTTTTTTCGAAATATTTTTCGAATGATAAGCTTTTGTTGGATAATACACCAATCTACAAAAGTTTATTTCAAAAATAATTAACAATAGCTTACAGCTAATAATATGATAAGCTCCAGTAAAAAGAGGTTCAAAATGAAACTAAATTTTCTCAAGCACTATCTACCCTAATATTGACAAAGTTGAGAAGATGTAAAAACAAAGCCAAAATATTAAACAGTGATAAAGGCCTATTTTACTTAACTTTTTACCCTAATACACAAAATTGTTTTAGAAGCAATATTTTTTGTGTATAGTTCAGATTATGGTCAATTGCATACTATGAAATTAAACCAAGAACTCTGACCTGTTTACCAGTAGTTAATAGGTAATCTATAGAATTTTTTTAATGAGACTGAAATAATATTTTAAAAATAATCAGATGAGTTTAGCAGCGCTTTTCGAAACACAAACGCGTGAATGAAAATAGGTCAGCTATCAATCACTTCACTTAAATATTTTCCGCGTTTCAAATCAACTACGTTAATTGATTAATTAAATTTAAATGCACCCTAATATTTACACCTTCTCAAATTATATAAGACGCATTTTTTTATAGGAAAGGGAGGCCAACGAGCAGGTGGCTCACGTGAAGGTAAGTGATTCCCGCCGACCATGAACACCAACAATTCCAGAGGCATATCAGATGCGTTGCCAGCCTTAGAGTGCCCGAGTATGTGGGCCTCAGGTTATCTGCACTCACCAGACGAAACGCAGAAATATGTTATATATATATATATATATATATATATATATATATATATATATATATATATATATATATATATATATATATATATATATATATATATATATATGTATATATATATATATATATATATATATATATATATATATATATATATATGTGTGTGTGTATGTGTGTTGCCATATCTCTTATTCTAACGGATTCAGATATGGACTGGAGGAGGGCCAGTCTTCGAGCCCGATGAAGTCGATTTCACGTGCCGCCAGCCAGTGTGCTCTTCGCTCTATGACCTGGCGCTGAATCTTGTTGGAATACCCACTGCCTGTTATTGAACATGGTATGAGAAACAGGTTCCACAAGGTTCGTCAGGACTGTATTTTGATACACAACTGCATTCGCTTTTACAACTTTCTCGCAAAAATGTACCTCTGTTAAGCCCCAATAAGAAACTCCCATCCATACCATGAGCGAGGATGGAAAATGACCTCGTTGGACACGCGGAATACGGTTGCTCGCTTCTTCACTACTGTGTGCGTACACCTTATCATTTTGTTTGTTGTAGCTCTCTTCTACGGTAAAAAAATTTTCATCCGAAAAAAGAATTTCCCGATATTTTTTTCCCGCGTATCGCTTAAACAAAGCCCGGCATCTCTTCAGTCTCAGGTGCATTAGACGAGCATTCAAACAATGTCCTGTTTTCTTCGATATGCCCGAAGCCCTAAGTCTTCATTTAAAATCCTTTTTGGAATAAAATAATTTTATATATATATATATATATATATATATATATATATATATATATATATATATATATATATATATATATATATATATATATATATATATATATATATATATATATATATACCTCTGTATTGTCACATAGTAAAAACTTTTCTTTTTGAATACTGGCCACAAAAAAGTTTATTGAATTATAATTTTCAGAATAGAACATTAATACATAACTATTGTGAAACTCAACACCGTTGCAACTGTTCTGCATTGTGACGAACATTTATCCAATGATATTATTTTATACATTTTAGAAATCATGTAACTTGTATGAAAAATTATTAGGTAAATATGTAACTATGTTTTTTAAATAAATAACTTACCTTTCTGTGCTAATTTCTTCTAAACACACCTTTTTTTTTTCAAAATTACACAGTGGTGAAGACGTTTTTTCAATTGTAGATGATGAAATAATTTCTATTAACTATATTAATTTTGCCAAAACTTTTGCAGGTATTACAACAGTGTTACATATCAATCGATGCGCCGTTTCTCTCACGCTACTCACGTTTCTCTCCATCTATCTTTCACGCAATTCCCAATCCAGGGGTAAACAGAGGTCTAATCTAGACATTTAAGTCTCTGTGACCCACCTTCCACCGAAGATTTTCGGAACAATATGACAAGAGGTCAACCCGTCACCGACTTTATGACTAAGCCAACGATATAATTCGTACATAAGTTTTTGAAAAAGCGATAGGTACGAGCCTGCCACCTGGCGATCGAACTCGGGTGTCTTGACTCGAAATTCCGACCACCCAACCACTCGGCTTTCGCGACTTTATCTTTTACGTCATATAAAATTCTCGTCTAAGAAAAACAGCGATATTCATCAATATATAAACACGATACCTTAAGTGATTAAATTAAAGAGAAAAAATGTTTTTTCTCAAAATTACACCTGTCACGGGTGGGATTCGAACCCGCGACCTCTGTGATCTGTGGCAACGCTCCGCCACCACCAGTTGAAATTTTAAAACTATTTTTTCTCTTTAATTTAATCACTTAAAAATTCAGCTTAATATATGCTTAAAAAACCAATAATATTACGATACCTTAATATTTACAACCGAAGGTCACCCGGCCCTTAGGACTTTTGAGAGGGCCGGACGGCCCTCAACCATTTCCACGGTAAATTTTTAAAATGAATCTTATTATATTTGAATAGATTAATAATGCATTATAGTATAGTTAATTGGCTTAATGCTAATAATTTGCTTTTTATACGATATAAAACTAAATCTATAAGATGTTTAACACTCCATTTTACACTTTTCTTAAAAGACCCTTTCTTAGAAATTAAAAAAATCAACTAACTCGGACCGGATTCGAACCCGCGACCTACCAAGAAAAGCTTTATAAAAAGGGATTATTACCATATAAATATATTAATGAAAGTATCCCCCGGGAATGAATTGATCGATGCCATTCTATTTCTGATTATATTATATGCAATATTATATTTCCTTTGTAAAAAATGACAATCGATGAATTTAAAGTAAGTTACTTACACTCGTAAGGATAAATAAATGATTTGCTTTTGAATATTATTTACTAATTGAGTCATCATGTCATCAAGTCAACATTATCTAAGTCTGAAAAAATGGAAAAAATAATGCGTAATTGGATTTATTTTTTGTTACAACTACAACCAATAAAGATACCATAATCGCAAAGATTTTTTTTCTGTTTTTCTCGTAATATGTTTTTCTTGAGGTTTGAAATCTAATAACATCCTCATACGAATGAGAAGCTTTTTCGTTTAATGATGGTAATAAAAAACTGTGGAGCTTGAAATGAGAGACATTTAAGACTCAATATTACATCCAGCATCACATTTAAAAGTCACATTAAGCTAATTTCAACATTCTAATAGAGCAGTTTATCCCTATTTTATTGTTAAATAACACTTGAATAAATTTTATTTTATGTAAAATAGCG
Organism: Sericinus montela; assembly: GCA_029286605.1. Classification (NCBI taxonomy): domain Eukaryota; kingdom Metazoa; phylum Arthropoda; class Insecta; order Lepidoptera; family Papilionidae; genus Sericinus; species Sericinus montela. Next base: position 1,343,449 of record JAGSMR010000056.1, on the reverse strand, counting down.
AATAAAACTTCAATAATATTCATTTCTTTAATTGGGCTAACACTAATATCGATTAAAAATTCCTTTTTTCGTGTGTGCGTATGTAACGTAAACACGCAAAAAAGTACGCTCTCTGTTTTTTTTTTAAATATATATATATTAATTAAGTTTAACTTGTATAATATAAATATATGCATTGATTTGGTTCTGTAACCCACCCGCAACCGCTGAAGATTAATTGCTCTTCTCTGCAATCAACAATATTTCCCTCAAACTCACTATGGATACTCAACTTATAAACAATTTGGAAAAACTTGAAAAATGGTTTGGTTCTCGTATGCATGAGTATGAAGAGAAGGCGCAAAATGTTTCAAAATATACAGCCTTTGTAACATAAACATCTTAATTAAATGGCACTAAACTATAGTAATCGTGTCATCTTAAATCATTTTTTTCTTTTGTAGAGTTTCTTGCTGTATCTTTGTTTTATTTCGTTTTTGTTATTGACATGTACGAGGAGGGATCAAAAGTAGTGAGAATGAGACTATCGATAACTTAATAATGCATTTTTCTACATAGTCTCCGAGTCTCTACACATCGAGTCCAGCGCTTTTCCAAAGCTTCAATCCCTTTACAAAAGTTTCAAAAATTTTTGTCTATCCTGCAAACCGCTCTCCACGGCATCCATTACCTCGTCATCGTCTTCGTACCTGTTTCCCCTTAAGTATTCTTTCAATTTGGGGAACAGATAGAAATCGCTTCGTGCCAGATCTGGCGAATAAGGGGGGGGGGGTAGGGTCAACCAATTCGAAGCCAAACTGCTGAATGACAACTGCCGACTTGTGCGCGGATACATTGTTGTGATGAGACAGCACGCTCCTTCGAAGTTTCCCTCTCCTTTTCTCCTTGATGGCATTCCTCAAATTGGGAATTAAAGCTGCATAATATTGGCCTATAATAGTATTTCCACCTTCCAGATAATCAATCAACAATATCCCTTCTGAGTCCCGAAATATTGAGGACATAACCTTATCAGCCGATGCCACGAAACTTCTTTTTTTTTCTGCGAAAATTGCTGTTTTGTCTCGGGATAAAAATTATGGACCCATGTTTCGTTAATTGTTATGAAACGAGACAAAAAGTTTTCAAAATCTTCTTGAAACTTATCCAACAATATCTTCGAAATGTCAAGTCAATTTAGTTTCTGACTGTCGCTTAACATTTTCGGCAGCCATCTTGCGGAGACTTTTCTCATATTCAAAGATTGTTTCAATATGGATTGAATACTACCATATGAAATGTCCGTTTTTTTAAATAAGTATCGGGTGGTAACTCTTCGATCGCTTGATACAATTTTCTCGACGCAACATTTTATTGGGTGACTGCCGTTGATGGACGACCGCAACGATGTTCGTCTTGCCTGCTCATTCTGTCTACTCGAAATTGAGAAGCTCATCTTGTGACAGTATAATACAGCGGAGAAGACTCTCCTATTGTTGCCTCCCAATCGCAATGAATCTCTCACTTCGTTAACTGTTTAAACAGATGTATTTAATAACGGCTCGTACTTCGTTTTTCTCCACTTTCGAGAACACGTTCCAACTCGAAGCAAACAAATGACTACATTCAGAAAAAACAAAAGAGAATCGAAGATTTTTTATCTTTATTACTATAACAAATATAGATATCAGCTATGCCTGCAATCATTTTTTTTTCTTGCGGTGTATGTCGTTGTCACTACTTTTTGATCCCTCCTCGTTGGCTAATTGATGTGTCATTCTGAAATATGACACAAAAAATCTAAGATTGTCTCAGCCAATAGCGTTTAATTTTTAAAATTTTATGATAAAATTATGTAATATGTGACGATAACATTATTTAAAATTCAAAAGTATAAATTAATTATACTTCTGAAATAAATTAATTCACAATTACTTTTCTTCTTAAATGATAGGCAAAGGCCTTATGAGTATGCATAATTTTCCTTTGTAATAATGATAGAATTATTTGATACTGTACCTCACAACTGCCTATGTTAATGTATTTATTAAGTAGCTTTGTCAATGTTTTAGTCTAATTTGTTTTAATGTATATTACGCGCGCTGCTAATGTCACTGTTTATGTCTGCTTTTTTTTTGGTATTATCATAACTTCTTTTTAAAATACAAGTAAATATGTACATGTTTTTTTTTCAATAATTTATTTAGAGAAACAAAATTATATTTATGATTAAAATACTTATTTACTAAAAGCTACAACAATGAATTCCAGCCGCTGAATTTCACCATCGTACCTTACGACATAATCAAAAATTTTATCAACACCACCTTGATGCTTGTCATTCAGTTGCACTTTGTGGAATGAGCCACCGTCAGGGGTTTTTCCAGACCGATACGACTTAGGGACTTTCAAGAAAAGAGCCTATACCTTTCTCCAGTATTGCAGATGTTCATGGGCGGCGGTAATCACTTACAATCACGTGTGCCACCTGCTCGTTTGCCTCCCTTTTCTATAAAAAAAAACTATCGTACAACTTTGCTCCTCGAGGCACCAAGAACGCTTGATGCATTTCCATGTTGAATTCTTACACTTAACTTTTCAGCGAGTATAAGACAGGCTTCGTGTTACTCTATAAAATCTATTACTAGATTTCAAACATGCATACTCATCAGGCAAATGTTTTCCCCCAACGGACCTCGAATCCACAACCCCAAGCTTCGAAAGTAGTTTCACTACTAACTAGACAATTGGGTTGTTACAATGAACATAAACTAATATTTTATTATATGTATTTATAGAAATACACTTAATTAGAACTTATTGAAATAAAACGAGATAGAATGTATGTATTACGTGAAGTACTGCGTGTAATCTTGTTTATTGATATGTCGTAACGTAAGAAATTCTACTTTTCTGAAATGTAAATTGTGAAAGCTTTCCAAAAAGTCAGTGTTGAAATATTCAATACACTACTTGAAAATAAATTATAAAAGTTAATACCTTAATTAATTAGTCACTCGTAAATTGATAAGAAAAATTTTATTTTCTAAACGGTGATTGCGTAGAAAAATATTTCCGAAAGAAAGTACAATAAAAATTTATAAAAAATGCACGACCTTTATTTGAATTTGAACTCCTTACTTATTCTCTTCACATTTTAGTGAGTAGTAATCAACAAGAAAAAGCTTTCGCCTGTGATCTCATTCAGCTAACATGTAAAGGAAAGGATATTTAGCCCAAGTAGAAATCTTTTGTTTCGTGGTCTACTTTTTTATATATAAAGTTTCAGGTTTTGTTAAAATGAAAAAGTAACGTATTTTACTTTAGATTAAACATTAAATCTTTCCGTGACTTCTTGTAATTTTGCTTTGAATCTAATGAAATACAAAACAATTAACTTATTGTTAATTTACTTTTTTAATAATACTCGTACTTTGTTTAATGTTGAAAGTTGTAAACGTGCATGTATGAAGGAAATTATGAATCTGAAAGAAGCGAAAGAGGTGTGTTATCGTCGTCACACTTGGCGATCTGTTCTCTCTGGGTACCCCGTCAGGGACTGTGCGCGAAGATAAATAAATGTTTCTCAAATGTACTCTTATCCTTTACAAAACAATATGTTTATAGCTAAGTACTAAAACCTGAATTTTGTCTTTATATTTTATAAATATTGTCTTTATTGTCGGTACGTTTATTTATTTTGAAATTGCAATAACGGAAAAGAGAATGCCAGAGAGACAATATACTCATGAATGTAGCAAGGCAATGTTAACGTTTATTGTATTTCACCTACTCAATATATTGCGCTGGTCTATTTTGGGTACAATTTTCCATCTTTCAACGTAATTTTATTATTCAACGGAAGTAATTTTAAAACCAAGTCAAAATTGAATAACAAAACAATATTATGAGGTCACTTAACTCGCTAAACATAATTCGTTGCAGAATCCACTGACTTTCCTCTGACTCTTACTATTGGTCCTTTCAGTCGGCAGTTAAAGGATTTATTTTATATCTTTACGCATTCCCAATACTGGGGTAGTAAGAGGTTTAGTGAATTTAGTCCTTGCGACCCATATTTCATCGGAGCTTATTTGAGAAAAGGTAGTGAACCTGACGTAGTATGATTTTCCAAACCAACTATACTCACATAGATATATAATTGCACAGATAAATATTGACATAAAGAAATGAAAATCCATAACTCGAGCACAAGCATACATATTCATCGCACAAAAGTTTGTTGGGAATCGTGGGGTGGTGGGGGGAATCGTGGGGTCGTAGGTCGTAGGCAGGGTCAGATACCAACTATGTTATCGAGTCGTCAAGGAGTGCAGAAGGGTGTAAGTGAAATTCTTAAGGAAATTACTTACCACATCTATGAAATCCTTATGACATTAATAATATTCATCGATCAATGATATTTCACTAATGATACCATATATCATTAATGATACCATTTGCAACGAGGCAATCTTAGCAAAATGCGAGCCAGCACCGTGCCAGCACTCTACTCAACAGACATGCTAACAATAGTGACATAGATCTATTCTTTAATAGAAGCAGCAACTTATTTTTTTAGCAGCAGTAACTTTTTTTATAACAAGATTATATCAATGGTGTAGCTTGTTTGTAATCACAGTAATAACGTAACATACGTTATTAAGCTGCAAGTTGCGTAAATGTAAATAGCTATAAATATGTGGAAACAATATGCAATATGCAGGCATGGCAGCCTGCACAAGAGTACCAATATTTGTATGGCAAAAGCTCTAAATATTATGCAAGCTATATATATTCTCATATAAATATCATGTTTAACAAGACATATTTATACTTAGATTTTCAGTACTACATTGCAAACAGCATATAATAATAAACAATTGCTTTTACTTAAATTCATGAGCGTATTTACTGTAATTACTTGTCCTTCTCTTAATATTAGATCAAAGCATCAATGGCGATGTTATGCAAATTGCAAGAAGTTAATGAATGTAGGTGAGTGTTGAAGTGAGAGTGTAGAGAACATAGAGTGTTGAATCCGGTCCAAAAGTGTAAAAATAATATTAAAGTTAACAATCTTATTATCAAATTTAAGTAGAATTTGATTGTAAATAAAAACGATACGATTTCTATTGTTATGCTTTGACGCACATAAAATTTGCACAAGATCAAAGAATCTGGTTCTGGATCTGGCTATCAAGTAATCTGGCTGAAATTCTAAGCAATTGCTAATATGTGAGGCTATGAAGAACACATTAGTATTGAACCCGCAACGTAGCATTAAAATCTCTTCGCATAAAAATTTTATTTGTAACAGTACAGCAGTAGGAGCTTACTGACTGTAGTTTTGTACTTAAGATAGTCGACTTAATCAAAAAAGATCTTTTCTTAAGAAATTCCCTAGTTTATTCGATGCATTATTCAACATGAAATGTATCAGTTTGGCCAATGCTGCACAATTTATGATACTTTGGCATATTATAATTCAAGATAAGCTCGTATATAGTAGGAAGATATCAAGTTACAAAAATTATTTTGCATTAAGGTGGTAAGTAACGTAGATTCTAAAATAATGTAATGAATAAATTTTGTCTAACTTATTCTAGCGATTGTTACCCCTTGGTGAAATTGCGAGGTATTAAAATTCATTGTTGCAAACTTGTACACAATTCACTTTATTCAGTTACTCTTTACACACACACACAGAGTTTAACACAAACTCTGTGTCAAGACCCTGATGATGCCGTAAGGCGAATCAGGGCGGTTTAATTAAAAAGTAACTTAACAAAGTGAATGGTGTACAAGTGTGCAACAATGAATTTTAATTTTAGATTTATTTTAATTTTTCAAATTTTCATTTCAAATTTAACCTAATTGAAAAAAAAAATTACCACTGCTAAACCAAAACAATTTTAAAAAAAGCATCGCAATTAAAAATAGTTCACTCTTTTCTGGTAACTACTTGTGCTAAAACAACTAGCGAGCTGCATTTCGCCAAGTGTGTCACCTATTTTCATTGTTTCTTGAGCGCAACGCCGTGGCAAAACTGTATGATTGTTCAAATAAAAATAGCTACAGGATTTATTATGTTATTACTAATGTAAATATTTTTTTTAATCAGCGTCCTAAGATACTGATCATGATGTACATTAAGTACTTCTTAACACTAAAGCATCTTGCTCTAGTGTTTTTCCTAGTCAGTTTGATAACATTCCTTCTTCTTCTCGTATTATATTTTCTTAAATATTTTCTTAAAGTATAGCAACATATCAAAATGATGTACTTTACGACTGGTGGTATCGACATAATCATATGCGATAATTTATAAAAAAATAATAATACAAAAATCCAAGAACATAATGAAAGCTTAATGAAATCACACTCAAATACGTAGGTATTCAAATACGACTAGTAGTATCGACATAAGCATATGCGATAATTTATAAAAAAAAATAATACAAAAATTCAGGAACATAATGAAAGCTTAATAAAATCACACTCAAATACCTACCACTCTCGACCTAGATGAATCAAATCCGTATATAGAAGAAATCATAGGCGAAACTATTAATTCTAAAGAAATCAGGGAAAGCGAAAGGCAATTACAGTCATACCATAAAGTAGAACTTAAAAATAAAATTTATTACCTTCTTTTAACGAAAGTGCACCTCTTTGACGAATATTCAGAAATATTTGAAACTCTGAAAAAAATATTAAACGATTTATTAGTATTTGGTAACACTGACGAAATTGGAATATCCCATTTTAAAAATGCATTCGAAAAATATCCATTTAATAAAATTTATAATACATACTTACCTTTTACATAATACAAACATTAAAACTAAAATATACCATTCAAGGCACGATAGCCGAATTTCGAGTCAAGAGACCGGAGTTCGATCCCCATTTGGCAGGCTCGTACCAATGGGTTTTTCAAAACTTATGTACGAATTATACGTTGGCTTGGACATAAAACCGGCGCCGGGCTCACCACTTGTCACGTTGTCCCAAAAATATCTTCAGTGGAAAGTGGGTCAAAGGGACTTAATTCTCTAGACTAGACCTCTGCCTATTTATTTATTCATTTTATATATACCATAATAATATTATTTATCCATCTGCTACTGAAATAAAGAAAATATTATGATATTAGATAAATATTATATTACAACCACGACGTACCCATTGCAGGTCACTTAAGTTCAGTTCGAATGTACCATATGATAAAAGATAAGTATGTACTACTGGAAAGGCATACGCAGAAAAATAGAATCATATGTTAAAGCATGCAAATCATGCTAAGAAAATAAAGCATCGAGGAAACTAAATCGTGCACCTACGCATATCACTACCATCTCTTTTTAGCTTTCACTAGCACCTCTTTTTGGCGTTTCCAAAAGGTAGTCCCTTTGGCAATGCCAATGAAAGAAAGAAAGATATGAGCTGCAGAAGGTTCACAGGAAATCATTAATTGAGGAAGTGCGTGAAAGGTGTAGAATGGAAGCGGACGAAAGGTTGTCGCACAACCATAAGAAGAACTCCAAGCTCTTCTGGAAAGATGTTAGAAGGGCTCGAAGTAGTGCGACAGTCTTAAAAATGAACAAAGTGCTTTCGGAAACTAATGACGTTCGAGACAGTAATCCATACACAAGACCCGGACTTAGATGACGCTGAGGTCATCAGTATAAAAGAGATTGAATATGCGATTCGAAGTTTGAAATGTGGTAAAGCTGCGGGACTAGATAGAGTTACTGCTAAAGTGATAATCAAGCATGGTGGACCTCGCGTCTGGGACAGCTTTCATCTGCTATGCAATTTATGCTGGCGGACGGGGGATGTCCCGGATGATTGGAATTCGGCAGTCATTGTGCCTTTATATAAAGGTAAAGGTTTACATGGAGGCTAATGCGCGGTTAACGTGAAGGTTACGCGTAGGATGCGAGAGAATCTGGCTTCTAAGCCAAAAAAAGCTTTTCCGTGATCATGCAGATAGAAAACACTTGATCCATGCATCCTCTTCCAGGTCTAAATCCGCATTTTGCCTCCAACAAAAATCTTTCCGGTTAGAACCAGAAGATTTTTTGTGCTCTTTTGGATCTTGATAACGTTGTACGGAAGAAAATGTGGGAGCTGTTGCCGGTGTATGGTGAACTGGATAGCCCACTGATAAGGGCTGTGCGGTCGCTCTATTGTGACTGCAAAGATTGTGTGCGGCTATCCATGACCTGTCACCCATGTTTAACGTCCAAACGGGCATAAAAAGGGTTGTGTCATATCCTCCTGGCTGTTCATATTGTATCCCGACAGCTATTTACAAAAGTTGAAAGATAAGTGTTTGGGTGTGAAATTGGGTGAAGCAAATTGTCTACTGTATGCCGACGACGCAGTTTGCGCCATCAGAGGCAGAACTGCAGCCATTAGTCACGTGTATGAAAGAGAACTGTGAAAATAAATGTCTGTGTTTGAATGGTAATAAAACTAAGGTTCTGGTATTTGAAAGGAAAGAAGTTAGAACGATGTGTGAAATATGGGTAAATCAGGAATGTCTAAACCAGGTGAATGAGATTGTATACTTGGGGAGCGCTTTTAGCCGGGATGGAAGATGTGATATAGATGTGGACAGGCGTGTCGCTGCCGGAAATAAAGTCAACGGTGCACTGACTGCATAGTTCAAAGGCAAGGGACGTAGTGAAAAATTTGGACTTTAATTTTTTTTTTGAAGGGGCTTTGTTATATTGCAGCGAAACCTGAGTATGCCAGAAGAAGCATAAAAGCAAGTTGAAAGAAATGAAGAAGCGATCTCTTTGTAAAATGTGCGGCGTTACCATGGTCGACCGAAAGCGAAACGAAGAGATTCGCAATATGGTAGGTTTGAAAGATGATTTTATCACTAAAATTGATAAGGAAGTGCTTTGATATTTTGGGCACGTTGAGCGAATGAATAAAGACCGAAAGGTGAACAAAATATACAGCGCGAAAGTTAATATTAAAAGGGGTCGAGGTAGGCCGAGACTAACTTTCGAAGACCATAAGAGCGAATTACTCGAAGAGGGAGGGTCAAGAGTACTCGGTTACCTAGACGTGCATTAACTAGAGGACATTGAGAAGTCTTACTCTTAGGATCGAACTACTTAGAATTCTAGTATAGGTGCGAGTTTAACAAAGTTGTAATTTTAACTAGTCATTTATTACATTAGTGTATATAAAAATTGTAACAAACCTATATTGTAACTTAGGTCTTTTTATATAAAGCAAAAGAAGTCAAAAGGTCTGTTTTTACTATTCTCTTTTTCCACGTGCGACAGTTATCTATCAGTTGCACATTTTACATTATTCCAGTAGCAAATTTTATCAAAATTACATTGGTATTATTAGTTCCAAAATCGGTTCATTAGTTTACTAAATAATAGCATTTTATAATTTAATTTAGCATATTTATATAATAACATACACAATAAAATACATAAAATACACAATTAAATAACACATTAATAAACACACACATAAAATTTCATTCACACAAATACACTCATCACACATTACATATTAAATTTTTATTATTTATTAATATTACATAAAGTTTACTTACCTGTCTCTTCACGAGAAGTATCCCGTGGTGCGCCGGAGCATAGCAACAGGCGAGCCGCTCATTAGTAACGCGTCAACTTCCCTACGTTAAACCTGCGTCGCTCGCTGCTAGTTACTGACTACGTAGAATTCGTGCCGAACGTAATTAGTATTAAATATCAGTAGTAATATTCGTAAATAATTGTGTGTCCATAATAAATAAATCCATAAAGTGATTACGAACGTTTTATTTATATGTGATGGGATCTTAATTACATATAGGTGTTTATATTCGTAAAATAGCGGACCATCACCTATATACCACCTATATACTGGTGACCCCGACTACGTAAAGAAGATGTAAAGGTACCAATAACATTTACGTAAACTTATTCACTTACCTTAAAGATATGTCAAGAGCACGCGATACTAATCTAACAAAGGAAACAGTCCCGACGAAAAATGACAAAACTGAAAATTTGCAGCCAGCTATGGAATTATTTCGAGTCGGTGTTAAGGTGCCACCATTTTGGCCGGATCGCCCCGTATTGTGGTTTGCCCAACTAGAGGGACAATTCGTATTATCAGGAATAAATTCGGATACCACAAAATTTTATTTTGCATGCAGCAATTTAGAACACCAATATGCGGTTGAGGTGGGTGACATAATCGAAAATGCACCCAAAGAGAATAAATACGAAACTCTTAAGGGTGAACTGATTCGCAGACTCTCGGGGCCTCGTGAAGAGGAAATAAAACAGTTCCTGAGCAGCGAAGAGATGGGTACCAGAAAACCGTCACAGTTTTTACGCCATCTTCAGCATCTTGCTGGGCGAAATATCCCGGAAGAATTTGTTCGCACGACATGGTATAACAGACTACCACCAAACATACAGCCGATTATCGCGTTACACTCCGATATTCCTATGGAAAAATTGGCCGAACTAGCTGATAAGATTCTAGCAGTAGCAGCACCAACAGCTCAAATCTCAGAGATAGCCCCTTCTACATCAGGCTCTATTAATCAAACTTGGATAGCAATGCAAGCCATGGCAAAACACATATCTGAGCTCACTAAACAAGTGGCAGCATTGAGCGCCAGACAATCTCGTCCACAGGGGAGACGTTTTTATAGAAGAAAGTCACGATCTCGTTCCAAATCTAAAAACAGGAATGGTATTTGCTACTACCACAATAAATTCGGCAGCAATGCATATAAATGCACAAAGCCATGTAGTTTCCAGCAGGAAATGTCAACGGCAGTAACTAGTAGCGGAGAAGGACTGCCTTGATGAGTGCAACGGCCACCTCTTTGTCGTAGAACGGAAAACGAAGATGGAATTTCTCGTCATTACCGGTTCTGACCTCTGCGTTTTTCCGAAGACCGCGACCGCAAGGCACCGCACCAAGACAAAATTCGAGTTATTCTCGGCAAACAACACCACTATATCGACATATGTTTATATTCGTCTTCAACTAGATTTCGGCCTGCGAAGGGATTTGAACTGGAGGTTTGTCCAGGCTGATGTGACGAAACCCATACTTGGTGTAGATTTCTTAAGCCACTACAATCTACTCATAGACTGTCGTCACCATCGCCTAATAGATGGACTTACAAGCCTTTCCGTGTCTATAGCACATCAAAACAGCCTTAAAGAAGAAATCGTCTCTATTAAAGCAGTATCTGGGAACACCCTGTACCACACCTTGCTAAAACAATATCCGGAAATAACAAGACCAGCCGGTGCTCCCATTGAACCAAAATACAGTACAAAGCACTATATTCGCACAATGGACCACCAGTGAATTCTCGTCCACGCCGATTAGCTTCAGATCGTCTAAAAATTGCAAAGAAGGAATTTGAAGAAATGCTATTTAACGGAACAGCGCGCCGATCGGAAATCCCCTGGTCGTCCCCGCTGCACCTAGCGCGAAAGAAAGATGATGGGTGGCGTCCGTGTTGTGACTATCGAGCTCTCAACGCGAGAACAATTCCTGACCGTTACCCAATCCGGCACATCAACGACTTTGCTTACCAGCTGGCAGGAGCAAAAATATTTTCTAAAGTCGATTTAATTAAGGCTTATAACCAAATTCCAGTAGAGAAGAACGACATACCCAAACAGCCATCACCACTCCGTTCGATCTGTATGAGTTCCCCTTCACGAACTTTGGGTTAAGGAACGCAGCTCAAACGTTCCAAAGGTTCATCGATGAGGTTACACAGGGCATGGACTACGTATAAGGATATTTGGACGACATTCTGATATTCTCGAAAACTGAGAAAGAACACTTAAATCACAAAATCTGTTTGATAGATTCAAGAAATACGGCATACTTATTAATACATCTAAGTGCATATTTGGAGTACTGGAAGTTACTTTCCTGGGTTATCACATGTCATCCGAGGGAACACGACCATTGCCCGAAAAGGTGGAAGCTATTCACAAACTCGACCCTCCTAAAACCTCTAAACAACTGCGAAGGTTCCCAGGAATGGTCAATTATTATCGGAGGTTCATCTCTCATGCAACAGAATTACAATACCCTTTAAATGAAGCCTTGACTGGAAAGAACAAAGAAACCACGCCTATAAATATGACTGATAAAATGTTGCGAGCCTTTCATCAATGCAAAGAAAGCCTGACTCACGCTACACTTCTGTCACATCCAGATATACAGGCAGAACTAGCGTTGCTTACAGATGCTTCAAATGAAGCGATTGGAGCTGTACTGCAGCAAAAAGCAAGATAACATTTGGCCGCCTTTGGGATTTTTCTCACGCAAGTTGTCACTATCCCAAAGGAAGTATAGCCCTTACGATAGGGAACTCCTAGCTATTTACGAAGCTAGCGAAGAAATAAAACATTTTAAATCGATGCTTGAAGCTAGCAACTTTGCCATTTATACAGACCATAAACCAATTTCATACCCTTTCAAAACAAGAAGGATAATTGTTCACCACGGCAATACAGATATTTAGACTATATATCACAATTTACCACAGATATCAGACATATTGCGGAAAAGAGTCGAGAGATGTTGTCGCCGACGCGCTTTCAAGAATAGACGAAATCACTGAAGCAATAAATTATGAAGCCCTTGCACGAGATCAGGAGATCGACCCTGAACTGCAAAATTTACTGAAAAACGGGACAGCTCTTAGAATAGAGAAATTACCAAATAGCAATCTCTATTGCGACGTATCAACTGGAAAAGTTCGTCCTTACATTACGCCAAAGTTCCGTAAACAAGTTTTTCAAAAGATGCATGAACTTAGTCACCCAGGCACCGCAGCAACGACTAAACTATTCACAGAAAGATTTGTGTGTCCTCGAATAAAACGTGATTGCAAAATTTGGATGAAATAGTGCACAGATTGCCAACTATCTAAAGTAACCCATCACACTTCCGCTCCATTGTCCAATTTCCCCATTCCTTCAAGACGTTTTTTCCAAGTCCACGTTGACTTAATTGGCCCTTTGCCATATTGTCATGGTTTCAAGTACTGCTTAACTGCTATCGTCCGCTTTACTGGCTGGCCCGAGGTCTACCCATTACCAGACATAACTGCTGAGTCTTTATACCACCTATAATATACAAATACCATCATCTATATACCACCTATAATATACAAATAGTAAAGTTTTAGATCTTTCAGCGAATAAATAATCATTTTTAAAAAAATACTATTTTAATCCCCCGCATAGCAGTACGCACCGATGTGAATAGAGCGGACGGACTGTTGCGGTTACCGCTATAGTCAGATAAACAGATGACTCATATCGCGCTCAAGCAGAGATATTTGTATTTTGTTTAACACGATTTACTATTAGATTATATACTATATACTTTTTTTTTCGAGGGTAGGTGCGAAACCAACAACAGCTGTTTTGGAGCTCTCGTAATTTAATTAATGTTTTAAATAAATCTTAACAGTTTTTCAAAATAATTTATTTTTGCTATAATAGTATCTGGATATTTTGTTATAATATCACATTTATATAAGAAAGTTATAAGCACTTACATAGTAGTCCCTCCCTCCATAAACTTTCATAGCACTACATTTTTGTATATAACATAAAAATGGCAAATATTTCTGATGTGGAAAATATACAGAAAGAACTGGAAGGAACTTTATTTCTAAAAATGGCGGATTTCGAAAGACGTTTGAATGCAGCATCCACTCCACCAAACACAACACTTGTACAGTTACGTGAAGAGTTCTGCGTTTTCAAGGATCTGGTAACTTCAATGCTTAGTCTTCTATGTCAGCAAATATTAGACTGTTCGAAAAATATTGATGAGATCAACATGAGGCATCGACGGAAAGCACTCCTTTTTCATGGAATCCCTGAATCTCCAGAGTTAAATACACAGAATTAGGTACTCCAACTGATTCGTGGTAAGATGGGTCTTCCACATATCGCCGACTCTTCTCTCAAACAGTGCCATAGACTTGGTGCGAGACAGAGCGATAAAGTTAGGCGATAAAATTAGCGATAAAAAATTTTACCACGAACTTGGCTGTGAAGAAAAGTTCGCGAGGAAACCTAGAAAAGTCTAAACTTTAATAAACAGTAATTATCTTCAAGCATTTCCCAATTCCGGGGTGGATAGAGGTCCAAATAATTTAGTCCTTTCGACGCACATTTTACTGGAGCTTATCTTGGGACAACGTGACCAGTGATGAGCCTGTCGCCGTCTTTATGTCCAAGTCAACGATATAAATCCAATAAAAGTTTTAAAAAAACTCATGGCACGAGCCTATCTCCTAGGGATCGAAATCGGGTTTTTTGACTTGAATTCCGATCATCCAACCACAGTGACTTTCTTTTAAAGTTATTTTTATTAAAATTATCATTAAGTCACGATAGCCGAATTGTTGAGTGGTTCGAGTCGAGAGACCCGAGTTCGATCCCCAGGTGGCAGTACCAATGAGTTTTTCAAAAACTTATGTACGAATTTCATCGTTGGCTTGGACACAAAGACGGCGACGGGCTCACCACCTGTCACGTTGTCCCAAAAATATCTTTGGTGGAAGGTGGGTCAAAGGGACTTAATTGTCTAGACTTGACCTCTATCTACCCCTGTAATGGAATTGCGTGAATATATATATATATATATATATATATATATATATATATATATATATATATATATATATATATATATATATATATATATATATATATATATATATATATATATATATATATATATATATATATATATATATATATATATATATATATATATATATATATATATATATATATATATATATATATATATATATATATATATATATTATCTTTGAACTATTTTATAAAAGTATTTGTTAATATTAGATTATGCCTTATCAAAGTGGCGATAAAAATTATAACGGAAGTCAAATTTAAAAAAAATCCGGTGAATATACATATAATATATTCTTCGCCATACTTCTTTCAATTTAGTACCTTTGATCCTGCTTGGAATCTCAAGTTATGTTTAAACTTCGATATATGAAGTAAATAATCTTTTAGAGTACTAACTTTGTGTAAAAAAGTCAAGTCAACCCAAGAACTTTTGGAGCTTTTGGAGTTTTTCGGGCACAAACATATAGATACTGTACTGTACACTGTATTATAGAATGGCTAAAGATAAACAATCTAATCTAAGAGTAAATGTAAAAAAAAAAAAAACAAAATATATACAATTTCATAATCGAAGTGGTTCCAAGAACAAAATCCAACTGAAATACGATTCTGAATCACTTAATGAAGTAACTGAAACTCTCTTTTCAGGGATCCTTTTGGATGATAAACTGACATGGAAGCCTCAAATTGATGACATATGCAGGATAATTAATCTTTTTGTATACGCTATATGGCGCCTTACCAAAATAAGTAATAAAAGTACGGCACTAAAAGCGTATCACGGTTATGTTGCATCGTGCTTAAGATATGGCATTGTACTATGGGACAACTCAATAAAAATAAATAGAGTTTTTATAGCGCAAAAACAGTGTATTCGTGCTATATGTGTTGTTACCGCGTGGACTTTTTGCAAGCCATTGTTCAAAGATCTACAAATACTTACTGTTCCGAATCTCTACATTTTCGAAGTTTGCAATTTGTTTAAAAAGCAGACACATTTATTTACAACAAACCAAGACGTAGGTAGACTAAATTCAAGATTTCCCTATAAGTTCAGGTATTACTTCTGACGCACATCTCAGTTTTACATGGGGGCACCATGTAAAACTGAGATGTGCGTCAAAAGTAGTTATAAAATGGCGGTTCAAATTTGAAACAATCTACCAAATAAGATTCAACTGCTAAAAATAAAAAAAATTCAGGTATGGGCTTAAGACCTGGTTGATTGAAACATCACGGCTTTCGGTGTGTTGCTATCAACAGTACAAAGAGTTCTCCCGACGTCACAAGGAAACTGGCTCTTACCTACGTAGACTAGGAATAGGCAGAACAAGGTGTACTACAGCACGAGAAGATCGATACTTGGTGAACACACTGCTTCGTAATCGCTTTCTCACAGGAACTGAACTTATAATTCAATTTCGACGCCTCGGAGGAAGTAACCCAAGTGCATGGACAGTAAGACGACAACTTGCTGAAGCTAACTTGAAACCACTTGGGACCTGCAAATAGCCCTAAACTAGAGCGCGGTGACCGTATTTCAAGACTAAGATATGCCCAGAACCATTTAAATTGAACTATTGAAGATTGGTTGAAAGTTATACTCTCTAATAAATCAAAATGTATACTCTACAAGCACGATGGAAGACACAGAGTGTATAGAAGACTTGAGAAAAGATTCAAGCAAGCATGCATGGAAGAAAAAGTAGCCTACGGTGATGGGTCTGTACTTGTGTGGGCCGGAAGAAATCCTTAATCATTCATTAAGGATTTCTTCCGGGACGTTGGGCCATTTATGGTCAATTAGGGTGAGGATGCTATTTTTAAGCATAACAATGCCCGACCTCATACAGGTTTCATTGCGAATGAATGCTTACAAGAGATGAACATAACTCGTAGGGAGTGGCCAGCACGCAACCCGGATATCAACCCGATCGAGCATGCAAGGGACGAGCTATGGAGATGCGTTAAACAACAAAACCCTCCCCCAATTACGCTTCGTGAGCTCAAAATTGCTCTCACAGAGAGGAATGGGAAAATATTTACCAAAAAGTAACTTGGTTTACAGCATGCACTCCTCGTGCTTCCATAACTGCGTTTACGCGGTTTAGTAAACGCAGTAATGGAAGCACGAGGAGGCAATACAAAATATTAAAATTCAAGAAAATTATATTGTTGTACAAAAATGTTCTTTTTTTTTTTTTGTTTTAAGGCGAGATCAGCTGTTTTCTTTATGAAATTTTAATAAATTAGTGACATAAATTTTATTAATTTAATTTCAAAGGCTATTATATTGTCTATTAAACACCATATATTTTATTAAGCTAGCATTCTTAATTTCCAAGATTTATAAATTTCTTTAGTTGCCCTTTATT
Source organism: Sericinus montela (assembly GCA_029286605.1). Classification (NCBI taxonomy): domain Eukaryota; kingdom Metazoa; phylum Arthropoda; class Insecta; order Lepidoptera; family Papilionidae; genus Sericinus; species Sericinus montela. The sequence goes on along the minus strand of JAGSMR010000056.1, from coordinate 1,326,381 downwards.
AATTTCTCTCGAGTATACTTCAAACCGATCGGATTTTGAAGAAACCAATATTATTGATATGTATGATTGATATTTATCCTATTTAATATGTAACTTAACAAAAATCTTAAATGAAGTAAAATCCGTTGCAGTAGTTATAAAATGAGAGAACTAGTTGGAGCCCGCATAATCAAATTCTTTTCTATAATGACGTTGAAACAAGAAAGGGTACTTCTTTGAGCAGCCTTTGGACATTATTGAATCCTTTATAAAACTTGAATGTTATTTCTTTACTTTTAAATTAGACTCAGTTCAAATAAAATAATGTATTTTAGGCCACAAAAATATTCCATCGTTTAGAGGAAACATCCAAGAAGGTATTTATTTATTTATTTAAGCTTTATTTGCACACATAAAAAAATGTACAAACCAGTCTACCTTTGGTTTGTGCAGAAAATCTAGTGATGGGTGCAAAACTCATAATTATAAAAAAATTAAAGGTTTAAGGAAAAAATACAAAATTATAATAAAATGACAATAAATACAATGCACATACATATACATTTAGATTACTACTTACATGCATACAATAGTATTTTATACATATACACAAATACCCACATTAAATACATACACAATAAATAAATATGACATTTTTATATTATACATACTTGAGAATATAACAGTTTCTGAAGTTTTTTTTTTTTAATTTTTATTATTATTCGAAACTACTACTTCTTCGTTAAGTAATATTGCCAGAGTAAACGTTTAAAGATAGGTTTAGTTTTTGCTTCTTTAATATTTCTGGGTAACATGTTCCAGAGTCTTACTGCATTTGAAATGAAAGAATTGTAAGAGAAGCCCGTGCGACAGAAAGGAACATGAAGAGTTAGATTTTCCGCGGAACGGAGACATCGGTTGTGAGAATCGACCTGATACTGAAATTTGCATTTCAGATATGCAGGGACAAACGGATCGTGTAAAATAGAGAATAGCATAGAAAGGATTCTAAAAGATCTACGAAGTGGAAGAGGCAGCCATTTGAGCTCAGAACGGAATGAAGAAACGTGATCGAATTTATGTAAGCCAAAGATAAAGCGAATACAATCATTGAGAAGACGATCCAGTTTGTTAAGAAGTTCTTGAGAGGCATCAGCGTAGCATACATCTGCATAATCTTGTATTGGTAATACGAGCGTTTGAACCAACATTACTTTTGTTATCACTGGAAGAAAATTCTTGAGTCGATACAGACAACGCAAGGTGTTGATAACTTTTTTGCTGACTTCCGTGACTTGCGGCCGCCAACTTAGACCGCAGTCAATGATAAGTCCTAGATTTTTCACAGTAACTGAATAAGGTATGACAGCATTATTAAAAGTTACTGGTGGCATTGAATTAAAATCCAATGTAGATAAACGAGGGCTACTTCCAACTATAATTGCCTGGCACTTGGCACAGTAATACCAAATTTGCTAGACCAATCAGAGATACGAGTGATGTCAGAGTTTAGCTCAGTGATCGCATCTTCGATATCGTTAACATCAGACTGAGGATATATTTGTAAGTCATTGGCATAGAGATGGTAAGTGCAGCGTATGTGAGATGTAATGAGATTTATAAAAATTGAAAACAAAAGAGGTGAGAGAATTCTGCCTTGAGGAAGGCCAGCAACCAGCGTGCACCAGTCAAAAAATAACTAGACCCACGCGAACAGCCTGCTTACGTCCCTGAAAATAGGATGCGAACCATTTCCGCGCTGATGAGGAGAAACCAATGTGAGAAAGTATTCTAAGAAGGATGTCATGATCAACAGCTTTAAAAGCGTTTGAGAAATCTATTAAAACTAACACAGTTAATTTTGACTCCTCCATACCTATACGTAAATCTTCCGTAACTTTAAGCAGGGCTGTTTTGGTAATATGTCCTGGCCTGAAATCTGATTGATAGGTACTTAAAAAGTTATTTTTAAAAACGCAGTCAGAAATTTGTCTGTGAGCGACAGCTTCAAGTACTTTTGATAAAAAAGGAAGAATAGAGATAGGACGAAAGTGAGAAACAGAACTAGGATTATTTATTTTTGGAAGTGGGAGAACAAAAGCATTTCGCCATAAGGAAAAACCTCAGTATTTAATGAAAAAATTATTATGTGGGCAAGTACTGGTAAGACATAATCAAAGATGATATTGATCATGATTCTGCTCACATCATCAGAGCCTACTGCGGCGGACTTGATGGAAGAAATTGACTTTTTATATCCTCATTAGTAACGGGAGAAAAATTGAAAGAGCCTTTTTAAAATTTTGGAAGAGAATTTACATGAGCAAAAGTAGTATATTTAATTGACGAATGCAGCTGTGGTGCAGTAGTAAAGTACGTATTAAGTTGATTAACAGAGAAGATTGAAGGATCAAAGTTAGAAGCAGGTTTACCTCTCCAATTATGCTGCGATGCTTGTATCTAGAATATTATTTCTGGTTTATTATTTTAATGGCTGGCTCGAACCTGTGTCGTTATATTTCACATTCCTCGCCTTAAACTATTTAGCTATTTATGTAATTGCCGTGTAGTTACTGCTTAAGAATACCACCCCTTTTCTTCGTGGGTGTCGGAAAAGCCAGAAAAATACCCTTTGGTACCGTCAGGTGGCAGAATATCCAATTCGCTTTTGCCAAATGCCAATCTGCTTAGCAAGCATGGCGATAACAGCAAAACTTCTCTTATGGGCGGAGCCTACGCCCTGCACTTACAGGCCGTAATGATGATAATGAATATGTATTCCGTTTTGACTTTACTTTTTTGTTGCTCCAAAATGTGATTATTTTGACTACTAAACCGTTATTTTTAAATATTTTTCTAATTTGTCGGGGGATACCAGGAATCAAGGAACAATTTAAATTTACAAGTAATATTAATTATCACTTTTGTACCACACTTATTAGCAAAAAGTGGTATCGCCTTCAAACATTTTAGCTAGTACAAGTTTAGCTGAATTATTCTTTGCTTTTTGCCGTCTACCTAGTCTTGCCATGAATACTGAAATAAAGAAAAAAAAATTAGAGCTTTGAGCATAAAAACAGTCATATTGTTAAAATTTTGCTCAGTTGTAAAAATGTTCTCATCCATAAACAAAATTTTTCTGCGACCTCCCTTTGCGACCGCTTCAGTAGTTGTTTCGATTTTACCACGCTATTCTTTTTTAAATTACTAACCTCCTTTACTGATATCAAACGTATGGAGAGTTTTAAAAATTGAAGTTGGCTCCATACCTACTTTGTGTAATACAATATCACAGCGACTCGGTTCTCTTTATCACCCCACTCCATTTCAATATCGCAAAATACTGTAATATGTATTGGCGCCAAAATGAGAAAACCGAATGAAAAATCGTATAAAAATGGCAGATTCCAAATTCGAATGTAATATTTTGTTTATTTTTAATTGTAACAGTATTTATGGTCAGTCTAAGTATAGTTATATATAAACAACACATGTTTTGCTGTATTGTTTTACACTATAATAAAATTAATATACAATGATTTAGACTTTTTATAAAACATGTACTGGTTCCATTACACCCCAAGTGTGCTTCATTGCGTGATTACAGTTTCGGTATCGCGTGTGACGTCGCTTGGGGAACCTCGTCCACAAATGGGGTCAACCAGAACCCCACATTCCAACGCCGGGTGAAATAACATGTTTGACCCTGTTCCGTAATAAAATGACAGTGTTATTCCATTTACGTCACACGACGTGATAAAAGTTTTACATGCCGCCACAAACGCCAAAATGGAATTAAATTTTGCAGCCTTTATTTTATAAATATGTTCCATTACAATTACATATTGGTTTATATAGCATAAATACGGACGAGAGAATATTTGCTATATTCTCTAAAATATATATCTATAATACATTAAAACAATGCAATGCATGACTGATTATATTTTATTGACGGTGAAAGCATGAGAACATATTTCTATCTACCTACAATATATGTAATGAATTCGTATATTTTTTATTTACCCAAAACCATAACGTTTCACGGCTTTATGAATCCTCCAGGATCGTTGTTGGACGTCCGCAGTTTCGTAAGTACAAAGTGCCTGAGGAGACTGCGGAGGTATAGGGGCTGCGGGCCCGAGTGATGAGGCCGATGGCTCTCGCGCATTCTCTCTCATGAGAACGGGCCAACCTCCTGCTCGTTAGACAACTGATAATCGATCGTGAATTAAAGTACCGTTTTCATTTAAAAATATTATAATATATCTTCACGCAATTCCCAATACAGGGGTAAACAGAGGTCAAGTTTAGACAATTAAGTCCCTTTGACCGACCTACCAAGGAAGGGACAACGTGACAGGTGGTCAGCCCGCCGCCGTCTTTATGTCTAGCCAACGATATAATTCGTACATAAGTTTTTTGAAAAACCCATTGGTAGGAGCCTTCCACCAGGGGTTCGAACTTGGGTCTCTTGACTCGAAATTCCGACCACACGGCAATCGTACACCATACATAGATAAGAATTATCTACTCATCAACTACTTTAAGTTAATTAATTCGAAGCAGAGCGTTTTGTTAATGTACCAGAGTATTGCATTTTCATATGAATAAATGATTTTTCATTTATCAGGTAGATCAGGTATGAGTTTTTGTATCTTATTTATTTCATGTAATAATTTATGTACACACAGGTAATTTTTTTTTAAAACAGGTAAATGAAAAAAAAAACGAATAGTATGAAATAGTTTATACAAAGGTACTGCTTATTTCTTAAGAAATGTTTTCCAGCAGACGTGTGTTATGAAAAATTGTACCAAGTATAATAAAGAAGACTGTTTTACCAATTTTATAAAGACAGCCGAAGATTCTATAGGGCACAACCCAAAAGCTATTTGGACATACATTAAATCTATGCGCGGAGGATCTAATTATCCTAAAACTCTGACATACAAGAATAAAAAGTTTAAAGTAGGTGAAGATATATGTAAAGCATTTAGTAAGTATTTTCAGAGTGAATTTGGTACGCCATCTAATGAAACAATTAATACACAAGATAACTCTATAAATATTGATAAAATAGTCATTTCCGCCTCTACACTTAAAAATAAATTGAAGCTATTAGATGTACATAAGGGTGCTGCATTGATGGTGTACTGCCCTTATTTTGGCAAAACTGTGCCGAGACACTCAGCTATCCCATATGTTTAATTTATAATATGTTCTTAAGGAGGAGAATCTTTCCAAATATATGGAAAAAAGCCCACATAGTACCTATACATAAAAAGGGATCAGAATAAATATTACAAACTACACAGGTATCTCAATACTAAACATTCTTGCCAAAACTTTTGAGAAACTAGTTTTCGATTCCTTTATACACGGTTATAACTAAAGGTTTACCAGACAGCCTACACGGATTCCTCAGGCGTCGTTCAACACTCACTAATTAAGCATGCTTTTCGAATTACAATTTGACTAATATGGAGAAGGGCGGCCAGATTGACGTGATCTACACGGACTTCGAAAAAGCGTTTGACCGTGTAGATCACGCTATTCTTATTAAGAAACTTCTTGGTGTCGGATAACAAGGCGATTTGCTTAGATGGATTAAATCCTATCTGAGCAATCGCTCCCAGGCAGTCGTTTTGGGAGGTTACAGATCTGACTTTATCAATATTCCAACAGGTATACCACAAGAATCACACTTAGGGCCTTTGTTATATAACGTTTATGTATAAGATATAGAACATTGCTTCTCATCAGCCCGATGCTTAATGTACGCAGATGATAAAAATATATATCAAAATTAATGATGGAAGTGATTGTAATAAGTTGCAAGCAGATTTGGATAATCTTTCAAAGTATTATAAAAAAAATACATAACTATCAATATTAGCAAATGTGAATGTATCACATTTACTCGCAAAATCAGACCTGTAATCTTTCCTTATAAATTGAATGGTAGCCTTATTCGCAGAACATCATTAGTTAGCGATCTGGGCGTATATTTTGACGACAAAATGCTTTTCAGAGATCATATACACAAAATATTAGATAATGGCTTCAAAAAATTGGGATTTGTAATTCGCACATTCAAGCCATTTTTAAATATCAATACAATAAAAACTTTATACTTTGCATATGTTCGTAGTGTTTCAATTACGCTAGTCCTATATGGTCCCCACAATATGCTACTCATATAGATCGTCTAGAAAGACTTCAGAAAATGTTTGTCAAAAACTTAAACTATCGTTTTCGTAAACCAAGTTCGGGTACATATGAAGAAAGTTGGGAACAATATAATTTACTATCGCTAGAAAAGAGGCGTAAATTAATGGACTTCAGTTTTCTGTTTGAAATAGTACGAGTTCATGTGGATTGCGCTGAATAAGTACAAACTATTGCTTACAGGGTCCCGTCATTTCGCTCTCGTAGACGACCTCCACCATTATTATTGCCTCCTCTGGCTTTTACAAATTATGCAAATAACGCTCCTATCTCCCGTCTGCCCAGAACTGACAATGATACATTTAAAGATATTGATCTGTTTTCAAAGTAAAACACAGTAAAGTATAAATCAATAAAAATTCTCAAAAAGTGTACATAAATGTGTGTTGTTAATAAAACCATAAATTTTTTAAACTTATGTAAATTTTTAATTAAATGTAATACAATAAGTTTAAAATGTAATTAAAAATGTATTTTTGAAACTGCTACTTGTATATTTTTACATAAATAATGTGTAGATAGCATACAAAGTTGATTATCGTTGTTTTTGTTTTATGTTGTGATTTCTTTGTTTGTATTTTTTCGTATTTTTTCATCACTTAAGATCCTCTCTGTCGATATTTCTACTGTCTTAAATATTTAGTTTATATAAGGAAAACCTGTTATTAGCCGTACTTTTGGATTTATAACCATACTTGATGTAAAACACTTTCTGTATCGCAGTTGGTTTCTAAATGAAAAAAAAAATTAATTTATATTGATAAGGACAATTTATCATATAATTGTCACAGTCACGATAGCCGAGTGGTTGGGTGGTCGGAATTTCGAATCAAGAGAACCAAGTTCGATCCCCAAGTGGCAGGCTCATACCAATGGGTGCTGGAAATTTTCAGAATAAATAAATATCTTCAAAAACAGTTGTGGGGGTAGACGGAGGTCTAGTCTAGACAATTAAGCGAAGGGACTTAATTGTCTAGACTAGACCTCCGTCTTCCTCGACCCACCTTCCACCGAAGATATTTTCGGGACAACGTGACAGGTGGTGAGCCCGTCGCCGCCTTTATGTCCAAGCCAACGATGAAATTCGTACATAAGTTTTTGAAAAACTCATTGGTACTGCCACCTGGGGATCGAACTCGGGTCTCTCGACTCGAAATTCCGACCACCCAACAACATATCTTCGGTGGAAGGTGGGTCAAAGGGACTTAATTGTCTAGACTTGACCTCTGTCTACCCCTGTATTGGGAATTGCGTAAAGATATTTTTTTTTCTTATACCAAGGTCCTTAATAGTTTCAGTGTAAGGTATAATAGTGCCATGTAATTTTATCGGTGGTGTAGCAGACGAGTCCAATAAGCTACGAGCTTGCCTATAATCATACATCAGACAAAAATATTTAGACCGTTCATATATGCGGTTTATGTCTTATTTATAAAACTGTTAGTTAAAGCAGCTAAAGCTGGTAAAAAATATGTGCGATCCTTCATGTCAAAAGGAGCAAGGTCATTATCACCGAGGGCATAGAACTTGCCTGTGCCCGTCAACATATCCTTTCCGAGTCTGATACATGCTGATACCAGGTTATGTCACAAAATTTGGGTTTTAATGATATGAAACAGTAGGTTGGCAAAGTGTTCTATGCACGCTTGTCTAAAGTGCTTGTCGGGCCTGAACAGGGCGCGCTCATTTAACGTTTGGGTCATGCCAATTATCATGTATACGTTCGGTATACTCAGATGGACTCAAACAGACCTTAACGCCCTGGACTGAAAAGTACGCATTTGTGACAAAGGACTTACCTCTCTATCCAATCCTCTATGCCAAGGATTCCGAGGTGATACGACGAACGGTTTCTTTTTAGCGGTAAATGGGCTAACTTGTGTCTTTTTAGGGTTGAACTGAACTAAATTTAGTCGGCCCCAGTCCGAGATTTTGTCTAACAAAATCCCGACTTCAGACACAAGTTTGTTCTCGTCGACGTGTTTCCGAGAGTTTACCTACTTACCTTGTTTAACAAGTCAAATGCCGACGACGCAGTTTGCGCCATCAGAGGCAGAACTGCAGCCATTAGTCACGTGTATGAAAGAGAACTGTGAAAATAAATGTCTGTGTTTGAATGCTAATAAAACTAAGGTTCTGGTATTTGAAAGGAAAGAAGTTAGAACGATGTGTGAAATATGGGTAAATCAGGAATGTCTAAACCAGGTGAATGAGATTGTATACTTGGGGAGCGCTTTTAGCCGGGATGGAAGATGTGATATAGATGTGGACAGGCGTGTCGCTGCCGGAAATAAAGTCAACGGTGCACTGACTGCATAGTTCAAAGGCAAGGGACGTAGTGAAAAATTTGGACTTTAATTTTTTTTTTTTTTGAAGGGGCTTTGTTATATTGCAGCGAAACCTGAGTATGCCAGAAGAAGCATAAAAGCAAGTTGAAAGAAATGAAGAAGCGATCTCTTTGTAAAATGTGCGGCGTTACCATGGTCGACCTAAAGCGAAACGAAGAGATTCGCAATATGGTAGGTTTGAAAGATGATTTTATCACTAAAATTGATAAGGAAGTGCTTTGATATTTTGGGCACGTTGAGCGAATGAATAAAGACCGAAAGGTGAACAAAATATACAGCGCGAAAGTTAATATTAAAAGGGGTCGAGGTAGGCCGAGACTAACTTTCGAAGACCATAAGAGCGAATTACTCGAAGAGGGGAGGGTCAAGAGTACTCGGTTACCTAGACGTGCATTAACTAGAGGACATTGAGAAGTCTTACTCTTAGGATCGAACTACTTAGAATTCTAGTATAGGTGCGAGTTTAACAAAGTTGTAATTTTAACTAGTCATTTATTACATTAGTGTATATAAAAATTGTAACAAACCTATATTGTAACTTAGGTCTTTTTTATATAAAGCAAAAGAAGTCAAAAAGGTCTGTTTTTTACTATTCTCTTTTTTCCACGTGCGACAGTTATCTATCAGTTGCACATTTTACATTATTCCAGTAGCAAATTTTATCAAAATTACATTGGTATTATTAGTTCCAAAATCGGTTCATTAGTTTACTAAATAATAGCATTTTTATAATTTAATTTAGCATATTTATATAATAACATACACAATAAAATACATAAAATACACAATTAAATAACACATTAATAAACACACACATAAAATTTCATTCACACAAATACACTCATCACACATTACATATTAAATTTTTATTATTTATTAATATTACATAAAGTTTACTTACCTGTCTCTTCACGAGAAGTATCCCGTGGTGCGCCGGAGCATAGCAACAGGCGAGCCGCTCATTAGTAACGCGTCAACTTCCTACGTTAAACCTGCGTCGCTCGCTGCTAGTTACTGACTACGTAGAATTCGTGCCGAACGTAATTAGTATTAAATATCAGTAGTAATATTCGTAAATAATTGTGTGTCCATAATAAATAAATCCATAAAGTGATTACGAACGTTTTATTTATATGTGATGGATCTTAATTACATATAGGTGTTTATATTCGTAAAATAGCGGACCATCACCTATATACCACCTATATACTGGTGACCCCGACTACGTAAAGAAGATGTAAAGGTACCAATAACATTTACGTAAACTTATTCACTTACCTTAAAGATATGTCAAGAGCACGCGATACTAATCTAACAAAGGAAACAGTCCCGACGAAAAATGACAAAACTGAAAATTTGCAGCCAGCTATGGAATTATTTCGAGTCGGTGTTAAGGTGCCACCATTTTGGCCGGATCGCCCCGTATTGTGGTTTGCCCAACTAGAGGGACAATTCGTATTATCAGGAATAAATTCGGATACCACAAAATTTTATTTTGCATGCAGCAATTTAGAACACCAATATGCGGTTGAGGTGGGTGACATAATCGAAAATGCACCCAAAGAGAATAAATACGAAACTCTTAAGGGTGAACTGATTCGCAGACTCTCGGGGCCTCGTGAAGAGGAAATAAAACAGTTCCTGAGCAGCGAAGAGATGGGTACCAGAAAACCGTCACAGTTTTTACGCCATCTTCAGCATCTTGCTGGGCGAAATATCCCGGAAGAATTTGTTCGCACGACATGGTATAACAGACTACCACCAAACATACAGCCGATTATCGCGTTACACTCCGATATTCCTATGGAAAAATTGGCCGAACTAGCTGATAAGATTCTAGCAGTAGCAGCACCAACAGCTCAAATCTCAGAGATAGCCCCTTCTACATCAGGCTCTATTAATCAAACTTGGATAGCAATGCAAGCCATGGCAAAACACATATCTGAGCTCACTAAACAAGTGGCAGCATTGAGCGCCAGACAATCTCGTCCACAGGGGAGACGTTTTTATAGAAGAAAGTCACGATCTCGTTCCAAATCTAAAAACAGGAATGGTATTTGCTACTACCACAATAAATTCGGCAGCAATGCATATAAATGCACAAAGCCATGTAGTTTCCAGCAGGGAAATGTCAACGGCAGTAACTAGTAGCGGAGAAGGACTGCCTTGATGAGTGCAACGGCCACCTCTTTGTCGTAGAACGGAAAACGAAGATGGAATTTCTCGTCATTACCGGTTCTGACCTCTGCGTTTTTCCGAAGACCGCGACCGCAAGGCACCGCACCAAGACAAAATTCGAGTTATTCTCGGCAAACAACACCACTATATCGACATATGTTTATATTCGTCTTCAACTAGATTTCGGCCTGCGAAGGGATTTGAACTGGAGGTTTGTCCAGGCTGATGTGACGAAACCCATACTTGGTGTAGATTTCTTAAGCCACTACAATCTACTCATAGACTGTCGTCACCATCGCCTAATAGATGGACTTACAAGCCTTTCCGTGTCTATAGCACATCAAAACAGCCTTAAAGAAGAAATCGTCTCTATTAAAGCAGTATCTGGGAACACCCTGTACCACACCTTGCTAAAACAATATCCGGAAATAACAAGACCAGCCGGTGCTCCCATTGAACCAAAATACAGTACAAAGCACTATATTCGCACAATGGACCACCAGTGAATTCTCGTCCACGCCGATTAGCTTCAGATCGTCTAAAAATTGCAAAGAAGGAATTTGAAGAAATGCTATTTAACGGAACAGCGCGCCGATCGGAAATCCCCTGGTCGTCCCCGCTGCACCTAGCGCGAAAGAAAGATGATGGGTGGCGTCCGTGTTGTGACTATCGAGCTCTCAACGCGAGAACAATTCCTGACCGTTACCCAATCCGGCACATCAACGACTTTGCTTACCAGCTGGCAGGAGCAAAAATATTTTCTAAAGTCGATTTAATTAAGGCTTATAACCAAATTCCAGTAGAGAAGAACGACATACCCAACAGCCATCACCACTCCGTTCGATCTGTATGAGTTCCCTTCACGAACTTTGGGTTAAGGAACGCAGCTCAAACGTTCCAAAGGTTCATCGATGAGGTTACACAGGGCATGGACTACGTATAAGGATATTTGGACGACATTCTGATATTCTCGAAAACTGAGAAAGAACACTTAAATCACAAAATCTGTTTGATAGATTCAAGAAATACGGCATACTTATTAATACATCTAAGTGCATATTTGGAGTACTGGAAGTTACTTTCCTGGGTTATCACATGTCATCCGAGGGAACACGACCATTGCCCGAAAAGGTGGAAGCTATTCACAAACTCGACCCTCCTAAAACCTCTAAACAACTGCGAAGGTTCCCAGGAATGGTCAATTATTATCGGAGGTTCATCTCTCATGCAACAGAATTACAATACCCTTTAAATGAAGCCTTGACTGGAAAGAACAAAGAAACCACGCCTATAAATATGACTGATAAAATGTTGCGAGCCTTTCATCAATGCAAAGAAAGCCTGACTCACGCTACACTTCTGTCACATCCAGATATACAGGCAGAACTAGCGTTGCTTACAGATGCTTCAAATGAAGCGATTGGAGCTGTACTGCAGCAAAAAAAGCAAGATAACATTTGGCCGCCTTTGGGATTTTTCTCACGCAAGTTGTCACTATCCCAAAGGAAGTATAGCCCTTACGATAGGGAACTCCTAGCTATTTACGAAGCTAGCGAAGAAATAAAACATTTTAAATCGATGCTTGAAGCTAGCAACTTTGCCATTTATACAGACCATAAACCAATTTCATACCCTTTCAAAACAAGAAGGGATAATTGTTCACCACGGCAATACAGATATTTAGACTATATATCACAATTTACCACAGATATCAGACATATTGCGGGAAAAGAGTCGAGAGATGTTGTCGCCGACGCGCTTTCAAGAATAGACGAAATCACTGAAGCAATAAATTATGAAGCCCTTGCACGAGATCAGGAGATCGACCCTGAACTGCAAAATTTACTGAAAAACGGGACAGCTCTTAGAATAGAGAAATTACCAAATAGCAATCTCTATTGCGACGTATCAACTGGAAAAGTTCGTCCTTACATTACGCCAAAGTTCCGTAAACAAGTTTTTCAAAAGATGCATGAACTTAGTCACCCAGGCACCGCAGCAACGACTAAACTATTCACAGAAAGATTTGTGTGTCCTCGAATAAAACGTGATTGCAAAATTTGGATGAAATAGTGCACAGATTGCCAACTATCTAAAGTAACCCATCACACTTCCGCTCCATTGTCCAATTTCCCATTCCTTCAAGACGTTTTTTCCAAGTCCACGTTGACTTAATTGGCCCTTTGCCATATTGTCATGGTTTCAAGTACTGCTTAACTGCTATCGTCCGCTTTACTGGCTGGCCCGAGGTCTACCCATTACCAGACATAACTGCTGAGTCTTTATACCACCTATAATATACAAATACCATCATCTATATACCACCTATAATATACAAATAGTAAAGTTTTAGATCTTTCAGCGAATAAATAATCATTTTTAAAAAAATACTATTTTAATCCCCCGCATAGCAGTACGCACCGATGTGAATAGAGCGGACGGACTGTTGCGGTTACCGCTATAGTCAGATAAACAGATGACTCATATCGCGCTCAAGCAGAGATATTTGTATTTTGTTTAACACGATTTACTATTAGATTATATACTATATACTTTTTTTTTCGAGGGTAGGTGCGAAACCAACAACAGCTGTTTTGGAGCTCTCGTAATTTAATTAATGTTTTAAATAAATCTTAACAGTTTTTCAAAATAATTTATTTTTGCTATAATAGTATCTGGATATTTTGTTATAATATCACATTTATATAAGAAAGTTATAAGCACTTACATAGTAGTCCCTCCCTCCATAAACTTTCATAGCACTACATTTTTGTATATAACATAAAAATGGCAAATATTTCTGATGTGGAAAATATACAGAAAGAACTGGAAGGAACTTTATTTCTAAAAATGGCGGATTTCGAAAGACGTTTGAATGCAGCATCCACTCCACCAAACACAACACTTGTACAGTTACGTGAAGAGTTCTGCGTTTTCAAGGATCTGGTAACTTCAATGCTTAGTCTTCTATGTCAGCAAATATTAGACTGTTCGAAAATATTGATGAGATCAACATGAGGCATCGACGGAAAGCACTCCTTTTCATGGAATCCCTGAATCTCCAGAGTTAAATACACAGAATTAGGTACTCCAACTGATTCGTGGTAAGATGGGTCTTCCACATATCGCCGACTCTTCTCTCAAACAGTGCCATAGACTTGGTGCGAGACAGAGCGATAAAGTTAGGCGATAAAATTAGCGATAAAAATTTTACCACGAACTTGGCTGTGAAGAAAAGTTCATGAGGAAACCTAGAAAAGTCTAAATTTAATAAACAGTAATTATCTTCAAGCATTTCCCAATTCCGGGGTGGATAGAGGTCCAAATAATTTAGTCCTTTCGACGCACATTTTACTGGAGCTTATCTTGGGACAACGTGACCAGTGATGAGCCTGTCGCCGTCTTTATGTCCAAGTCAACGATATAAATCCAATAAAAGTTTTAAAAAACTCATGGCACGAGCCTATCTCCTAGGGATCGAAATCGGGTTTTTGACTTGAATTCGATCATCCAACCACAGTGACTTTCTTTTAAAGTTATTTTTATTAAAATTATCATTAAGTCACGATAGCCGAATTGTTGAGTGGTTCGAGTCGAGAGACCTGAGTTCGATCCTCGATCGATCGAAAAAACAAAATATATACAATTTCATAATCGAAGTGGTTCCAAGAACAAAATCCAACTGAAATACGATTCTGAATCACTTAATGAAGTAACTGAAACTCTCTTTTCAGGGATCCTTTTGGATGATAAACTGACATGGAAGCCTCAAATTGATGACATATGCAGGATAATTAATCTTTTTGTATACGCTATATGGCGCCTTACCAAAATAAGTAATAAAAGTACGGCACTAAAAGCGTATCACGGTTATGTTGCATCGTGCTTAAGATATGGCATTGTACTATGGGACAACTCAATAAAAATAAATAGAGTTTTTATAGCGCAAAAACAGTGTATTCGTGCTATATGTGTTGTTACCGCGTGGACTTTTTGCAAGCCATTGTTCAAAGATCTACAAATACTTACTGTTCCGAATCTCTACATTTTCGAAGTTTGCAATTTGTTTAAAAAGCAGACACATTTATTTACAACAAACCAAGACGTAGGTAGACTAAATTCAAGATTTCCCTATAAGTTCAGGTATTACTTCTGACGCACATCTCAGTTTTACATGGGGCACCATGTAAAACTGAGATGTGCGTCAAAAGTAGTTATAAAATGGCGGTTCAAATTTGAAACAATCTACCAAATAAGATTCAACTGCTAAAAATAAAAAAAATTCAGGTATGGGCTTAAGACCTGGTTGATTGAAACATCACGGCTTTCGGTGTGTTGCTATCAACAGTACAAAGAGTTCTCCCGACGTCACAAGGAAACTGGCTCTTACCTACGTAGACTAGGAATAGGCAGAACAAGGTGTACTACAGCACGAGAAGATCGATACTTGGTGAACACACTGCTTCGTAATCGCTTTCTCACAGGAACTGAACTTATAATTCAATTTCGACGCCTCGGAGGAAGTAACCCAAGTGCATGGACAGTAAGACGACAACTTGCTGAAGCTAACTTGAAACCACTTGGACCTGCAAATAGCCCTAAACTAGAGCGCGGTGACCGTATTTCAAGACTAAGATATGCCCAGAACCATTTAAATTGAACTATTGAAGATTGGTTGAAAGTTATACTCTCTAATAAATCAAAATGTATACTCTACAAGCACGATGGAAGACACAGAGTGTATAGAAGACTTGAGAAAAGATTCAAGCAAGCATGCATGGAAGAAAAAGTAGCCTACGGTGATGGGTCTGTACTTGTGTGGGCCGGAAGAAATCCTTAATCATTCATTAAGGATTTCTTCCGGGACGTTGGGCCATTTATGGTCAATTAGGGTGAGGATGCTATTTTTAAGCATAACAATGCCCGACCTCATACAGGTTTCATTGCGAATGAATGCTTACAAGAGATGAACATAACTCGTATGGAGTGACCAGCACGCAACCTGGATATCAACCCGATCGAGCATGCAAGGGACGAGCTATGGAGATGCGTTAAACAACAAAACCCTCCCCCAATTACGCTTCGTGAGCTCAAAATTGCTCTCACAGAGAGGAATGGGAAAATATTTACCAAAAAGTAACTTGGTTTACAGCATGCACTCCTCGTGCTTCCATAACTGCGTTTACGCGGTTTAGTAAACGCAGTAATGGAAGCACGAGGAGGCAATACAAAATATTAAAATTCAAGAAAATTATATTATTGTACAAAAATGTTCTTTTTTTTTGTTTTAAGGCGAGATCAGCTGTTTTCTTTATGAAATTTTAATAAATTAGTGACATAAATTTTATTAATTTAATTTCAAAGGCTATTATATTGTCTATTAAACACCATATATTTTATTAAGCTAGCATTCTTAATTTCCAAGATTTATAAATTTCTTTAGTTGCCCTTTATTAATTTCTCTCGAGTATACTTCAAACCGATCGGATTTTGAAGAAACCAATATTATTGATATGTATGATTGATATTTATCCTATTTAATATGTAACTTAACAAAAATCTTAAATGAAGTAAAATCCGTTGCAGTAGTTATAAAATGAGAGAACTAGTTGGAGCCCGCATAATCAAATTCTTTTCTATAATGACGTTGAAACAAGAAAGGGTACTTCTTTGAGCAGCCTTTGGACATTATTGAATCCTTTATAAAACTTGAATGTTATTTCTTTACTTTTAAATTAGACTCAGTTCAAATAAAATAATGTATTTTAGGCCACAAAAATATTCCATCGTTTAGAGGAAACATCCAAGAAGGTATTTATTTATTTATTTAAGCTTTATTTGCACACATAAAAAAATGTACAAACCAGTCTACCTTTGGTTTGTGCAGAAAATCTAGTGATGGGTGCAAAACTCATAATTATAAAAAAATTAAAGGTTTAAGGAAAAAATACAAAATTATAATAAAATGACAATAAATACAATGCACATACATATACATTTAGATTACTACTTACATGCATACAATAGTATTTTATACATATACACAAATACCCACATTAAATACATACACAATAAATAAATATGACATTTTATATTATACATACTTGAGAATATAACAGTTTCTGAAGTTTTTTTTTTTAATTTTATTATTATTCGAAACTACTACTTCTTCGTTAAGTAATATTGCCAGAGTAAACGTTTAAAGATAGGTTTAGTTTTGCTTCTTTAATATTTCTGGGTAACATGTTCCAGAGTCTTACTGCATTTGAAATGAAAGAATTGTAAGAGAAGCCCGTGCGACAGAAAGGAACATGAAGAGTTAGATTTTCCGCGGAACGGAGACATCGGTTGTGAGAATCGACCTGATACTGAAATTTGCATTTCAGATATGCAGGGACAAACGGATCGTGTAAAATAGAGAATAGCATAGAAAGGATTCTAAAAGATCTACGAAGTGGAAGAGGCAGCCATTTGAGCTCAGAACGGAATGAAGAAACGTGATCGAATTTATGTAAGCCAAAGATAAAGCGAATACAATCATTGAGAAGACGATCCAGTTTGTTAAGAAGTTCTTGAGAGGCATCAGCGTAGCATACATCTGCATAATCTTGTATTGGTAATACGAGCGTTTGAACCAACATTACTTTTGTTATCACTGGAAGAAAATTCTTGAGTCGATACAGACAACGCAAGGTGTTGATAACTTTTTTGCTGACTTCCGTGACTTGCGGCCGCCAACTTAGACCGCAGTCAATGATAAGTCCTAGATTTTTCACAGTAACTGAATAAGGTATGACAGCATTATTAAAAGTTACTGGTGGCATTGAATTAAAATCCAATGTAGATAAACGAGGGCTACTTCCAACTATAATTGCCTGGCACTTGGCACAGTAATACCAAATTTGCTAGACCAATCAGAGATACGAGTGATGTCAGAGTTTAGCTCAGTGATCGCATCTTCGATATCGTTAACATCAGACTGAGGATATATTTGTAAGTCATTGGCATAGAGATGGTAAGTGCAGCGTATGTGAGATGTAATGAGATTTATAAAAATTGAAAACAAAAGAGGTGAGAGAATTCTGCCTTGAGGAAGGCCAGCAACCAGCGTGCACCAGTCAAAAAATAACTAGACCCACGCGAACAGCCTGCTTACGTCCCTGAAAATAGGATGCGAACCATTTCCGCGCTGATGAGGAGAAACCAATGTGAGAAAGTATTCTAAGAAGGATGTCATGATCAACAGCTTTAAAAGCGTTTGAGAAATCTATTAAAACTAACACAGTTAATTTTGACTCCTCCATACCTATACGTAAATCTTCCGTAACTTTAAGCAGGGCTGTTTTGGTAATATGTCCTGGCCTGAAATCTGATTGATAGGTACTTAAAAGTTATTTTTAAAAACGCAGTCAGAAATTTGTCTGTGAGCGACAGCTTCAAGTACTTTTGATAAAAAGGAAGAATAGAGATAGGACGAAAGTGAGAAACAGAACTAGGATTATTTATTTTGGAAGTGGAGAACAAAAGCATTTCGCCATAAGGAAAAACCTCAGTATTTAATGAAAAATTATTATGTGGGCAAGTACTGGTAAGACATAATCAAAGATGATATTGATCATGATTCTGCTCACATCATCAGAGCCTACTGCGGCGGACTTGATGGAAGAAATTGACTTTTTATATCCTCATTAGTAACGGGAGAAAAATTGAAAGAGCCTTTTTAAAATTTTGGAAGAGAATTTACATGAGCAAAAGTAGTATATTTAATTGACGAATGCAGCTGTGGTGCAGATTGAAGGATCAAAGTTAGAAGCAGGTTTACCTCTCCAATTATGCTGCGATGCTTGTATCTAGAATATTATTTCTGGTTTATTATTTTAATGGCTGGCTCGAACCTGTGTCGTTATATTTCACATTCCTCGCCTTAAACTATTTAGCTATTTATGTAATTGCCGTGTAGTTACTGCTTAAGAATACCACCCCTTTTCTTCGTGGGTGTCGGAAAAGCCAGAAAAATACCCTTTGGTACCGTCAGGTGGCAGAATATCCAATTCGCTTTTGCCAAATGCCAATCTGCTTAGCAAGCATGGCGATAACAGCAAAACTTCTCTTATGGGCGGAGCCTACGCCCTGCACTTACAGGCCGTAATGATGATAATGAATATGTATTCCGTTTTGACTTTACTTTTTTGTTGCTCCAAAATGTGATTATTTTGACTACTAAACCGTTATTTTTAAATATTTTTCTAATTTGTCGGGGGATACCAGGAATCAAGGAACAATTTAAATTTACAAGTAATATTAATTATCACTTTTGTACCACACTTATTAGCAAAAAGTGGTATCGCCTTCAAACATTTTAGCTAGTACAAGTTTAGCTGAATTATTCTTTGCTTTTTGCCGTCTACCTAGTCTTGCCATGAATACTGAAATAAAGAAAAAAAAATTAGAGCTTTGAGCATAAAAACAGTCATATTGTTAAAATTTTGCTCAGTTGTAAAAATGTTCTCATCCATAAACAAAATTTTTCTGCGACCTCCCTTTGCGACCGCTTTAGTAGTTGTTTCGATTTTACCACGCTATTCTTTTTTAAATTACTAACCTCCTTTACTGATATCAAACGTATGGAGAGTTTTAAAAATTGAAGTTGGCTCCATACCTACTTTGTGTAATACAATATCACAGCGACTCGGTTCTCTTTATCACCCCACTCCATTTCAATATCGCAAAATACTGTAATATGTATTGGCGCCAAAATGAGAAAACCGAATGAAAAATCGTATAAAAATGGCAGATTCCAAATTCGAATGTAATATTTTGTTTATTTTTAATTGTAACAGTATTTATGGTCAGTCTAAGTATAGTTATATATAAACAACACATGTTTTGCTGTATTGTTTTACACTATAATAAAATTAATATACAATGATTTAGACTTTTTTTATAAAACATGTACTGGTTCCATTACACCCCAAGTGTGCTTCATTGCGTGATTACAGTTTCTCGGTATCGCGTGTGACGTCGCTTGGGGAACCTCGTCCACAAATGGGGTCAACCAGAACCCCACATTCCAACGCCGGGTGAAATAACATGTTTGACCCTGTTCCGTAATAAAATGACAGTGTTATTCCATTTACGTCACACGACGTGATAAAAGTTTTACATGCCGCCACAAACGCCAAAATGGAATTAAATTTTGCAGCCTTTATTTTATAAATATGTTCCATTACAATTACATATTGGTTTATATAGCATAAATACGGACGAGAGAATATTTGCTATATTCTCTAAAATATATATCTATAATACATTAAAACAATGCAATGCATGACTGATTATATTTTATTGACGGTGAAAGCATGAGAACATATTTCTATCTACCTACAATATATGTAATGAATTCGTATATTTTTTATTTACCCAAAACCATAACGTTTCACGGCTTTATGAATCCTCCAGGATCGTTGTTGGACGTCCGCAGTTTCGTAAGTACAAAGTGCCTGAGGAGACTGCGGAGGTATAGGGGCTGCGGGCCCGAGTGATGAGGCCGATGGCTCTCGCGCATTCTCTCTCATGAGAACGGGCCAACCTCCTGCTCGTTAGACAACTGATAATCGATCGTGAATTAAAGTACCGTTTTCATTTAAAAATATTATAATATATCTTCACGCAATTCCCAATACAGGGTAAACAGAGGTCAAGTTTAGACAATTAAGTCCCTTTGACCGACCTACCAAGGAAGGGACAACGTGACAGGTGGTCAGCCCGCCGCCGTCTTTATGTCTAGCCAACGATATAATTCGTACATAAGTTTTTTGAAAAACCCATTGGTAGGAGCCTTCCACCAGGGGTTCGAACTTGGGTCTCTTGACTCGAAATTCCGACCACACGGCAATCGTACACCATACATAGATAAGAATTATCTACTCATCAACTACTTTAAGTTAATTAATTCGAAGCAGAGCGTTTTGTTAATGTACCAGAGTATTGCATTTTCATATGAATAAATGATTTTTCATTTATCAGGTAGATCAGGTATGAGTTTTTGTATCTTATTTATTTCATGTAATAATTTATGTACACACAGGTAATTTTTTTTTTAAAACAGGTAAATGAAAAAAAACGAATAGTATGAAATAGTTTATACAAAGGTACTGCTTATTTCTTAAGAAATGTTTTCCAGCAGACGTGTGTTATGAAAAATTGTACCAAGTATAATAAAGAAGACTGTTTTACCAATTTTATAAAGACAGCCGAAGATTCTATAGGGCACAACCCAAAAGCTATTTGGACATACATTAAATCTATGCGCGGAGGATCTAATTATCCTAAAACTCTGACATACAAGAATAAAAAGTTTAAAGTAGGTGAAGATATATGTAAAGCATTTAGTAAGTATTTTCAGAGTGAATTTGGTACGCCATCTAATGAAACAATTAATACACAAGATAACTCTATAAATATTGATAAAATAGTCATTTCCGCCTCTACACTTAAAAATAAATTGAAGCTATTAGATGTACATAAGGGTGCTGCATTGATGGTGTACTGCCCTTATTTTGGCAAAACTGTGCCGAGACACTCAGCTATCCCATATGTTTAATTTATAATATGTTCTTAAGGAGGAGAATCTTTCCAAATATATGGAAAAAAAGCCCACGTAGTACCAATACATAAAAAGGGATCAGAATAAATATTACAAACTACACAGGTATCTCAATACTAAACATTCTTGCCAAAACTTTTGAGAAACTAGTTTTCGATTCCTTTATACACGGTTATAACTAAAGGTTTACCAGACAGCCTACACGGATTCCTCAGGCGTCGTTCAACACTCACTAATTAAGCATGCTTTTCGAATTACAATTTGACTAATATGGAGAAGGGCGGCCAGATTGACGTGATCTACACGGACTTCGAAAAAGCGTTTGACCGTGTAGATCACGCTATTCTTATTAAGAAACTTCTTGGTGTCGGATAACAAGGCGATTTGCTTAGATGGATTAAATCCTATCTGAGCAATCGCTCCCAGGCAGTCGTTTTGGGAGGTTACAGATCTGACTTTATCAATATTCCAACAGGTATACCACAAGAATCACACTTAGGGCCTTTGTTATATAACGTTTATGTATAAGATATAGAACATTGCTTCTCATCAGCCCGATGCTTAATGTACGCAGATGATAAAAATATATATCAAAATTAATGATGGAAGTGATTGTAATAAGTTGCAAGCAGATTTGGATAATCTTTCAAAGTATTATAAAAAAAATACATAACTATCAATATTAGCAAATGTGAATGTATCACATTTACTCGCAAAATCAGACCTGTAATCTTTCCTTATAAATTGAATGGTAGCCTTATTCGCAGAACATCATTAGTTAGCGATCTGGGCGTATATTTTGACGACAAAATGCTTTTCAGAGATCATATACACAAAATATTAGATAATGGCTTCAAAAAATTGGGATTTGTAATTCGCACATTCAAGCCATTTTTAAATATCAATACAATAAAAACTTTATACTTTGCATATGTTCGTAGTGTTTCAATTACGCTAGTCCTATATGGTCCCCACAATATGCTACTCATATAGATCGTCTAGAAAGACTTCAGAAAATATTTGTCAAAACTTAAACTATCGTTTTCGTAAACCAAGTTCGGGTACATATGAAGAAAGTTGCGAACAATATAATTTACTATCGCTAGAAAAGAGGCGTAAATTAATGGACTTAAGTTTTCTGTTTGATATAGTACGAGGTCATGTGGATTACGCTGAATAAGTACAAACTATTGCTTACAGGGTCCCGTCATTTCGCTCTCGTAGACGACCTCCACCATTATTATTGCCTCCTCTGGCTTTTACAAATTATGCAAATAACGCTCCTATCTCCCGTCTGCCCAGAACTGACAATGATACATTTAAAGATATTGATCTGTTTTCTCAAAGTAAAAACACAGTAAAGTATAAATCAATAAAATTCTCAAAAAGTGTACATAAATGTGTGTTGTTAATAAAAACCATAAATTTTTTTAAACTTATGTAAATTTTTAATTAAATGTAATACAATAAGTTTAAAATGTAATTAAAAATGTATTTTTGAAACTGCTACTTGTATATTTTTACATAAATAATGTGTAGATAGCATACAAAGTTGATTATCGTTGTTTTTGTTTTATGTTGTGATTTCTTTGTTTGTATTTTTTCGTATTTTTTCATCACTTAAGATCCTCTCTGTCGATATTTCTACTGTCTTAAATATTTAGTTTATATAAGGAAAACCTGTTATTAGCCGTACTTTTGGATTTATAACCATACTTGATGTAAAACACTTTCTGTATCGCAGTTGGTTTCTAAATGAAAAAAAAAATTAATTTATATTGATAAGGACAATTTATCATATAATTGTCACAGTCACGATAGCCGAGTGGTTGGGTGGTCGGAATTTCGAATCAAGAGAACCAAGTTCGATCCCCAAGTGGCAGGCTCATACCAATGGGTGCTGGAAATTTTCAGAATAAATAAATATCTTCACGCAATTCCCAACAGGGGTAGACGGAGGTCTAGTCTAGACAATTAAGCGAAGGGACTTAATTGTCTAGACTAGACCTCCGTCTTCCTCGACCCACCTTCCACCGAAGATATTTTCGGGACAACGTGACAGGTGGTGAGCCCGTCGCCGCCTTTATGTCCAAGCCAACGATGAAATTCGTACATAAGTTTTTGAAAAACTCATTGGTACTGCCACCTGGGGATCGAACTCGGGTCTCTCGACTCGAAATTCCGACCACCCAACAACATATCTTCGGTGGAAGGTGGGTCAAAGGGACTTAATTGTCTAGACTTGACCTCTGTCTACCCCTGTATTGGGAATTGCGTAAAGATATTTTTTTTCTTATACCAAGGTCCTTAATAGTTTCAGTGTAAGGTATAATAGTGCCATGTAATTTTATCGGTGGTGTAGCAGACGAGTCCAATAAGCTACGAGCTTGCCTATAATCATACATCAGACAAAAATATTTAGACCGTTCATATATGCGGTTTATGTCTTATTTATAAAACTGTTAGTTAAAGCAGCTAAAGCTGGTAAAAAATATGTGCGATCCTTCATGTCAAAAGGAGCAAGGTCATTAACACCGAGGGCATAGAACTTGCCTGTGCCCGTCAACATATCCTTTCCGAGTCTGATACATGCTGATACCAGGTTATGTCACAAAATTTGGGTTTTAATGATATGAAACAGTAGGTTGGCAAAGTGTTCTATGCACGCTTGTCTAAAGTGCTTGTCGGGCCTGAACAGGGCGCGCTCATTTAACGTTTGGGTCATGCCAATTATCATGTATACGTTCGGTATACTCAGATGGACTCAAACAGACCTTAACGCCCTGGACTGAAAAGTACGCATTTGTGACAAAGGACTTACCTCTCTATCCAATCCTCTATGCCAAGGATTCCGAGGTGATACGACGAACGGTTTCTTTTTAGCGGTAAATGGGCTAACTTGTGTCTTTTTAGGTTTGAACTGAACTAAATTTAGTCGGCCCCAGTCCGAGATTTTGTCTAACAAAATCCCGACTTCAGACACAAGTTTGTTCTCGTCGACGTGTTTCCGAGAGTTTACCTACTTACCTTGTTTAACAAGTCAAATAGAACATCTTTTAGGCATAACGTTAAATCATTTATTAAATGTTAAATGTACTTAGTCATGGCACGAACTACATAAGCCTGGCTTGAAACCAACGTTCCGGACTTTATAAGAGCTGAAGACTGGCTCTCATCTAGGCCAGACCTCAACACTTTAGTCTTCAAATTATCGTCAGTTTTAGAGGACATGGCCTGCTCTAAACGGCACGGCGACATTGATTCTCTCAAAAAAATTGAAGTAAGTTGTGACGAAATTACCCTTGGCAACAGTGCGGAAATCTATTTATTAAATCTATTAAGGATTCGTGGCCAAACTGTAATGTAAATTTGAATAGAATATATTTGAAGAATTTGAATAGAATAGAATATATTTTTTTAGTTTTTGCTGAGACTAATAAATTTGTAGGTATAAATTTTAATAATATTACATTATTTCATTTGTAACAAAACTTATGACTGGACAAGGTATTAAATATATTTAAACAAACATAAAATTAATCAATGGTGCCGCGGTACATACAATAGTGTTAGTATTTAGGAGTATGTCATAGATTGAACCTCAAAAATTACTTCAGCAAATTATTGAAATAACTATTACGATTATGTATAAATATTGACATTGTTAATCAATACTGGAAAGATGTCATCAGCTTGAAGATATGTCTACTATAGTTTTATTTTATCAAAGTGTGCAATTACCTTAGCGTACAGTATAAACTACTCGTAGCTCAAACGCAATGCAGTTATTGCTTTCTTTTTTGGCTGGGCTTCCCCCTTGGACTGCGAGAGCGTTTAGACGTGTATGCTGTGTAATTATTATTTAAATAAAGTTAAAATAATATGTGCGAATAATAATTATGTTGTTGTCCTTTTTACACTGCACTGGTTATTACGTTCTGCGCGCCTAGTACCTACGACATTATCTAATAATATATATATATATATATATATATATATATATATATGTATATATATATATGTATATATGAATATTCATCTAAGAATATATATATATATATATATATATATATATATATATATATATATATATATATATATATATATATATATATATAAATATATATATATATATGTATATATATATATATGTATATATATATATATATGTATATATATATATATGTATATATATATATATAATTATTTAAACTGCGTACAGTAAATTAACCTTAATGTTTATCGTATAAAATTTAACATATTCAGTCATCCTTCCCAGTTATGGTAGCCGAATGATTGGGTGATTGGAATGTGCATTGATAGTTCGATCCCTAGAGGATGGAAGGAGGAAGGCCTTTATCGTATTGGTGTTTATTGTACGTTGGCTTGGTTACCTCTCACCTTGTCTCAAATACGCTTCGATGAAGAGTGGGTCGCAAGAACTACATTTTCTATAATTCTGACTACCTCAGTATTGGGAAATGCGTGATGATATAAAAAAAGTAAAGCAAAAATTAATAAGGTTAAAACAAGTATGAAAATCTAGGAGACCGAGGTAACGCTGCTTTCAACCGTCGGTCGGTACCTCACAAATAAGGGGGAAAACTCCGTATTGTGTATAACCTTCGGAACCAGACGTCCTAATAGACCCTTTTGAAAATCCCAACTAACAGGAAACTCGCATTTACATAACAATAAAAATGCGATTCAAACGTCTAGAAATGCCTGTGCGATATTCACGGATCATAAAATCGCGTTCGGTCTCTGAACACTCATGCTGATTTACTTTGACCTCTGTACAAATTTTACCCTCGCTTTTGTGAACATTAATAGTTACGTATGCGAAAAAAGCGAAGTGTCAACGTAATTTGGATATAAACTTCAAAGCCTGCATATCCACTGAAGTTTAATAAAAGCCGTTTTTTGGTAGTTTGGGAGCGCTTCCTTTATTATTTATTGTTTCAAACTAGAAGCTGTACACTATTCTAAACGTAACCATTATAAACGCATATATATATATATATATATATATATATATATATATATATATATATATATATATATATATATATATATATATATATATATATATATATACATATATATATATATATATATATATATATATACTTCAGAGCAATAAAAGTGCTACATGAAAATTGGCTTCGTGCCAAATACTGCTTTCCTCATAATGTCTAAAACTTAATAAGTCCAATGAAGAAAATTTTACTTAAAACTTCATGAAAATGTTACATGAGGTGTCCTACATTTAAATCATTTATTAAATGTTAAACGTACCTAGTCATGGCACGAACTACACAAGCCTGGCTTGAAACCAACGTTCCGGACTTTATAAGAGCTGAAGACTGGCTCTCATCTAGGCCAGACCTCAACACTTTAGTCTTCAAATTATCGTCAGTTTTAGAGGACATGGCCTGCTCTAAACGGCACGGCGACATTGATTCTCTTAAAAAAATTGAAGTAAGTTGTGACGAAATTACCCTTGGCAACAGTGCGGAAATCTATTTATTAAATCTATTAAGGATTCGTGGCCAAACTGTAATGTAAATTTGAATAGAATATATTTGAAGAATTTGAATAGAATAGAATATATTTTTTTAGTTTTAGCTGAGACGATCGCTGGATCGAACTATCAATGCACATTCCAATCACCCAATCATTCGGCTACCATAACTGGGAAGGATGACTGAATATGTTAAATTTTATACGATAAACATTAAGGTTAATTTACTGTGCGCAGTTTAAATAATTAAAAAAAGCATTAAACGTACGTCCCGTAGACGAGTCATCGAAGCCATGGGTTCGAATCCCGCTAGCGACAAACTTTTGTATGATAAATAGGAACTTTTGTACTCGAGACATGGAAGTTTATATGTATATATGAATATTCATCTAAGAATATATATATATATATATATATATATATATATATATATATATATATATATATGTATATATATATATATATATATATATATATATATATATATACATATATATATATATATATATATATATATATATATATATATATATATATATATATATATATATATATATATATATATATATACATATATATATATATATATATATACATATGTAGGTAATACTTACAACCCGATAGCATGGACACTAAGACGGCGATAGGCCACCTATCACTTTGTCCCAGATCAGCTTCGGTGAAAAGTGAGTCGAAAGCACTTAATTATATGCACCTCTGCCTACCCCAGTATAGGTAATTGCGTGGAAAAAAAAGTATACAGGTTCATACACATGTTAGATGAACACAATGTATAAATATTGCACACAAACGAAATTCACCAATACGTACCAAATTTAGCCAGCAACCGAGTCATATCACAGTGAAACTATCAAAAATTTTATTCGATTTTCCACACGATATGAGGAACGAGGGTTATTGATAGCGGTTCCGTGACGAACTAGAAGCGCTGAAATATCAATATTCACCGTGAACAGTATTGCAAATACCATTCAATGGCTGCGCTTATAAAATTATCTAAATAATTATGTAATACTAATAACGTTTTTCAAACGATTTTGGTGTTAATTTTAGTGCTGGGTAGCCGCATGAATTAACAATAATTTCCGTTATGGTAAATTAGCACCTTTATATTCTCAAAATCTTCGTGTTTGCTTACTTCTTACTTACCATGATACTGCTGACTCCAGACATCTGTGTGGTATTGGTGTAAGAATAATACTATCCTCTCTTCCCGTAGGTGTCGTAAGAGGTGACGAAAATGCACGTACCGGCATACCATAATTCAGCAGCATAATTCAACAGCAGTCTGATACTGCGATCACCAATCCGCTTTTCAAGCGGGACGATCGCGGCCCTTATCCTCTTTATAGGTGATAACTATGTCCTGCAGTATACTTTTTCCGCAAAACAACGGAAAAAAAGACTTAAATATGGACTGATTAGATAAATGAGTAAACATTGTATAGTACTGATTTCTGTAAGTAACTGAAAACCAGCGCCATGGCAAAACATGTCATAGCATTATGCTGAGTGTACTCCAGTTTCCAGGTGACGCTTTGTCACATACGAGTATGTGACAAAAAGGGTATTTGTATTATGGGGTTAATATTATTTGTGAACTATGTCTTATTCAAGTTTTTTCCTTAATAATTGTTTTTTAATGTTTCTTTTCGTTATTATTTGAATTTCAAATAAATGTCACAGCGTTATGTTGGCGAATAAAATATCTTTCTTTCTAAATGCTTAATAATCGCAAATGCCAAGTCCAATCAGTAAAGATAAATGCGAAACTTGATTTCACATGTTCAATACCGCAGACTGTGGTGAACCATTCCTGACGCAACAAGCCAATGCTTGAGATATAACTTTATAGTACACCACTGAATAAAAATTGCAACAACAGGAATATTAAAGACCACATTTTAATGTATAATGGGCGACCTTATCATTAAAAGTGATCTCCTCCAGGCAACTTTTGGATGGACAGGAAGTTAAATAAAATATTGAGACGGAATTGTACATAAAATAAATATAAAACCAAAGAAACTAAAAACTTTAAACTAATATTCATATAAATAAAATAATACATCCAACATAAAAATATATAAATGCAACGGTATTTACATATTGATGCGTAGATAGTCAAATATCGGTTCAAATTTTAATTATACACAAAATCAACTTCATAAAAAAATATCACAGAGAATTTGAAATTCCTAATATAAGCGATTTCAAACTTACAAAATTATTTGATTAATATTGATGGAAGAAAACATAACTTGTATCACGAAAGTTTAGCGATAAATGTCAGGAAATCGGAAAATGGTGCTCGCACCAATAGAACTTAGCGTGTTGTGACAGTTCTTTCACCTCTAAGTAACAAAGTGTCGCATATTCAGCCGAATGCGTGGAAAGCAAAAACTTTTGCCCGTATTCCACTGCCTCTGTGGAACAGAATTGTAGCTTTTTTGCTTCTAACTGTTAAACTACAGTTTAAGATACCACAATTGTAAAGTTTCTATTTAATTTATGCATAATTTTACTGCACAACGAACAGTTTGTTCGTTTTTTTTTTAATACTTACCGTGTGATATTTACGTAAGAATT
Organism: Sericinus montela; assembly: GCA_029286605.1. Taxonomy (NCBI): domain Eukaryota; kingdom Metazoa; phylum Arthropoda; class Insecta; order Lepidoptera; family Papilionidae; genus Sericinus; species Sericinus montela. The sequence continues at coordinate 1,296,905 of JAGSMR010000056.1, read as the reverse complement.
GTCGCGGGTGCCGCAATAGGTGATTAAGGGAAAAGCTATGAAATACTATTGGTTACCGACAGACGGCGAGTAACTATTTCGAAAAATACTAGAACAAATTTCAGTTGTCCGGAGAGGGCCAGCAGCAAATTCGCTTACCAAGCGTAGCGATTAAAGCAAACCCTACGAGTACCCGGTATCCTGCACTGGACTTTTGCAGGCCGTTATGTATGTTACTAACAGAAAGTAAAGTAGATATTGAAAAACATTAGAGCAGGGTATGTCCGTCATGCAGCTCCAGTGCTGGTTGGCGGTTCATGCAGCCTCGAAATAGTATTTTTTCATCATATTAGCGTGCAAACTCAGTCGATTTTGTTAAGTGTATTGCAATTTGAATTTTTTTATTGCATTTGTGTACTTATAATCAAGCTATGGATTACTTTATTAGTAGAACAGTTTCTATAATAATAGAATATCACTTTATAAGAAATTTGTTTTGGTCTCCAGTAATCGATAACTCATAAAACTTGAAGTCATCAAGCAAAAAAAACATTTTCGCAATCCTCAGTAGCACAGCGAGGGCTTCACATAAAGTCTACTTAACCAGACACTATGCAAAACAGTGCACAAATTTATGTGTAAAACGGAAATGCTATATTGTTTAAATAAATATCCATGGCCATTTAAATTAGTGGTTTAAGGATTTCGGTCGTAAATGTATGCCAACAAACAACCATTAAACAAGACTACACAGATTCATAATACCCTATTTGTATGTAAATTAAATGGTTTAAAGTTAATCTAAAGGTTCATAGTTCTTTAAACATAAACATGAAAGCGTAAGCGATTTTTGTAATTCCGTTATAAAGCTAAAGTAATAGCTTGTTTTATAACAATTAAAGAGAAAAATATAAATGTGTAATATAATGTATGTATATAATGTATGTACAAGGGCGATGTAATGTAACCACTATAAGGTGAAGCAATTACTCGTTTGCCACCTTAACCCATAAAAGTTTAAGATTTTACTATAAATTGTTTATGGCCGATTAATTTATGGGCGTTCCTTGCCAAGTTAATCTGTCAAGCACTATCTTCATTTGTTTATTAAAACAAATTATATTATCATAACGAAACTGTGCTATATTCAAAAAATCACTACTGATAAACGAATGTATGTTATTTTTTGGATGAATAATTGATTTGATTTTAGTATATTACATTATCAACGGTATTGTAATTAATTGTTAAGATAATTAGTTGACAAAGCTTACCAAGTAATACGGCAATCTGTGAGAAGGAGGTTGATGCTCTTCTACTCTATGAACCAGGTAACACATAAAAACCTTTTATTGCTTTCACATAAGGATTTGTGCAACATAATTGTATACTACTTAATTTATGGCAAAAGTAAAGATGGCACACCACTTGACAAGCCGATTGCCGACCGCAAGACCAGGATGAGGTACTTATCAGATACTTTTGATGGTTAAAAAATTAAAAAATAAATGTATTTTCTCTTGGTTGCCACCTTTTCAGCTATGGGATGATGTGGTAAATTCTTACTACATTGCAAAGGTTCTTGACATACTACATGGCTATGAAATTCATACATCAAATAAATAAATGAGGTAATAAATATGTATATCGTTCCGTCTCCATTCATTCCAAAGCGTAATTATAAAGTTGACGCAAGCGATGCGGGCGTAAAAATTAATTAATTTCTACTGCTTCATTCATCAATCCGTCGAATGTTTGATGACAAATCAAAACTTGTTTAACTTTAATGGTTGTTTATAAAATATAAGTATTAAGTATAGTTTATCGTATAAAAACTATGCTAATTCCTCGGTAAAAATGGGTCTAAAGGACTTCATCGCACTACATGTCGGCGGATTGGGAAGAGATGCGGTCTTTCTTTGCATCCAACCCATTTGCGGCGGGTTTGCTTCTCGCTGGATAGTCCCGACGCCGTTGCAAATCACCAATGTGGTACTTCAAGGAAAGAAACTCTTCGTTCCTTCCTCAGTGGTGTCCATCGGTGGTAGATCCAAGCCTTGAAATGATAGCACCACCAGAATGGCATCTCGCAAAAAAGCAGCAGTGCTATCAGGCCTGGGTTAATGCATCGGCGTCTTGGTATGCAAACACTAGCGTTTTTAAGAAAAAGTATATAGTATGCACATTGGCAGAATTGGCGAAAAACTAGTTCGTCTTGCTTCGGAAACTCGTGCATTCTAGTCCCTCGCCAAGGCTGTCCAAGGGAATTGCAGTCAGCCGTCACTAACATCTCTACCCATGACGCAAAGGAGAAAGCCGATCTTCTTGTTTATCTTTTTGTGTCCAACTCGACTCACGATGACAGGGGGAACTCACCGCCGACCATCCCATACAGTGAGTGCTCTATGCCGGGCATCCGGTTTTTTCAGAGCTCAGTATGCAAAGCACTCCACTCCCTGGACATCCAAAAGTTGAGTGGGCCCGTTGGAATCCTCCCTATTGTGTTGAAGATGCGTGCTCCAGAGTTGGCACCGGTTATGACGCGTCTTTTCCGGTACTCCTACTCTCTAGGCGTCGTCCCGAAGGCATTGAAGACAGCTTTGGTGCACCCGATCCCTAAGAAAAGCGACCGCTCAGATCCGTGCAACTACAGATCGATCGCCATCATCTACTTGTTCTCCAAAATAATGGAATCCATTATAAACTGCCAGCTCTTGAGGTACTTATAGGCCCATCAGTTGATTAGTGACCACTACTAAAGCATGTGATTTTCTAGTGTTTTTCTTACTCATCGACGGACGGAGGCAGTAGAGAGCAAAGGGGAGGCCCTGGCAGTTAGTTTGGACATAGTGAAAGCCTTCGATCGGGTATAGCACAAAGCGCTTCTTTCGAAGCTTCTGTCATATGGTCTTCCTGAGAAATTTTGCAATTGGGTCACTAGTTTTCTTACAGACCGGAGCATCAAGGTGACGTTGACGGTGTATGCTCGGACTCCAAGTCTGTGAATGCTGGTGTCCCAGAAGGATGCGTGCTATTGCCAGCCCTGTTTTTTCCGCATATCAATTATTTGTTACAAATTAGTAACATTCATTGTTATGCAGACGACAATCGACACTGGTGATGCCTTATATATCGGCCGTGCCAATATTTCTCGGAAACACGTCGACGAGTACCGGAACAAACTTGTTTCTGATGTCGAGACTTTGTTAGACAAAATCTCGGACTGGGCCGTGTAAATTTTGTCCAGTTCACGCAATTCGCAATACAGGAGTGACAGAGGTTTACTCTAGACATTTAAGCCCCTTCGACCCACCTTCCACCGAAGATATTTTCGGGACAACGTGACAGGTGGTGAGCCCGTCGTCGTCTTTGTGACCAAGCCAACGATATAATTTGTACATAGTTTGTTTTTATAAAAACCCATTGGTACGGCCACTTGAGGATCAAACTCGGGTCTCTTGACTCGAAATTCTGGGCTCGTTTCTTCGAATTCGAAACTCGGCTATCGTGACTGCCAGTTCAACCGTAAAAATACATAAGTTTGCGCACTTGCTGCTAAAAAGAAACCCTTCGGCGTGTCACCTAATTTTGGGAACACTCCCCTAGTTGCCTCAGCCAGTATCGGAATCTTTGGCATCGAAATATCGAGCAACGTTCAGTTTCGCGGTCACTTGGAAGGGAAGGCCAAATTGGCCTCTAAAATGCTTGGCGTGCTCAGTAGAGCACGACAGTACTTCATGCCGGCCCACAGCTTGCACCTTTATAAGGCGCATTTTCGGGCGCACCTAGTACTGTTGTCATCTCTGGGCAGGGGCACCCCAGTGTCAGCTCCTTCCATTAGACCTATCCAACGAAGAGCGGCTCGAATCGTCGACGACCACGTTCTGTCTGATCGGCATAGTCAAAAATTCACGATAAAAAGTCACGATAGCCGAGTGGTTGGGTGGTCGGAATTTCGAGTCAAGAGACCTGAGTTCGATCCCCAGGTAGCAGATTCGTTCTAATGGGGTTTTTGAAAAACTAATGAATGAATTATATCGTTGGCTTGGACATCAAGATGGCGACGGGCTCATCACCTGTCACGCTTTCCCGAAAATATCTTTGGAGTAAGGTGGATCGAAACAACTTAATTGTCTAGACCTCTGTCTTCCACTGTATTGGGAAGATATTAGATACGGATATTTAAAAAATATGACTAGAAAGTATCTCAAATGGCTGTTTAAAAATATATAAATAGTGTAATTTATAAATACTGTATTAAAACTTGGATAATTTCTTTGAATGTATATATTTCGTCATAATACAAATTGAAAATGCCTGATAATGTTAGATATAAAAAAATAAAGTAAAATTTTGTTTTTTTTTTTTCTATTTCGAATAAATTTCACACGATTCTTTTTTATAACATGTAAAGAAGCATTTCTACACTTTCTTGCTTACAAGGCTCATAGAGCTGTGGGAGGTTGTATTTATGCATAGAATAAAGATCGAGTACCTCTTTTTCTCACTTACCTGGTACGAGTACGTATTTCTATTATTCACACTGTACAAAAGCCTTATATTTATACAGAAACGTGTATTGATAGTATTGATAGTGTATTGATAGTATTGCGATTGAAAGTAAATATTTCTAGTGCATTTCATTTCTCATGAAACCGTGACTCGCATCATAAATCATCTATAACTCTTTATGGGACGTGCAAATACTTTCTTCCCAAATTTTAAATTTTCTCTATATAAAAAATCCAATTTCGGATCTGTCTACAACATGTGACGCAAGAAAGAAAGCCGAACCTGACAAAACCGTCATAAAGTTCCGAAGTAATTCATAAATTTGAGAAGTGCCATTCGGAAAGCAAGAACCACTACAATTCTTCCCGCGCGACAGAGACCTATTAATTTTTACGATCCATTTAATTCTTTAACGTGGTAGAATCGATTTATAACTGTTTTATCACAACTCGCGATTTACTGCTAGTTGTAAAGCTTCTGTCGGTGTCTCGACTGTATTGCATTTACACAGATCTCCGCACGCCATTCAAAACAACCGGCGAATGTGCTAATTGGATTTCCTAATTCATTAGTACCTGTCGCTTCAGTACTGATTTTTTAATCTGAAAACAAAACGTTGCTAGATAACTGATGTAAAATGTCATGTATTATTGGGTACGATACACGATTTAATCAAATGTATACGTTTATAAAACTAACACTATATATTATTACTTTAGAAGCAATTTGTACAAGACACAAATGTATAAATATGTATGTTGAAAAGTACTCTAATATTAAGGGCAGTATTTAGGTAATGGTTTATATTTCCAATTTATCTTGATAAATGTCATATCAGAGAAAATTCGTTTCCTACAATAAAAAAATGTATTATATAAATATATGTCTTCATGCCGTCTATACAATTAAGTCCTTTCAACCCAGCTGGTGGTGGTGAGCCTGTCGCCGTCTTTATGTCCACGCCAACGATATAAATCGTACATAAGTTTTGAATAAAATTTTTGGTACGAGCCTGCCACCGGGCGATCGAACTCGCGTCTCTTGACCAGAATTCCGATCACCCAATCACTCGACTAGCGTGACTTTTTTTTTTCAATTATTATTATTTGTTAACAATATATGACGACCCGAAAGCTGGGTTGGTAGTCACCCGGCCTTCGAAGCTGAGGGTGGCGGGTTAGTATCCCTCTAGGGGCAAACATTTTTATGAATTTTTATACTACAGTCATGGATGTTTTTATGTAAATGTGAATATTTGTCTATATATATATGTATGCAACTATATTGTATCGTTGATTTGGACACTAAGACGCCTGTCACTGTGTCCTAAATATTTATATGTTGTTTAGATTTATTTATCATTGTCTTGAACTCTGTCCATCCCAGTGTTAGGAAAATGCATAAAGGTGTAAAAAATATTATTGCTCAATCTAGTCAATTATAAATCAGCGAAGATTGGTCATCCAGACATATCTCGAGCAGCATACATCTACAAATCATTAGGTCGTTACATATGAAATTAGCGTTTTTTCGCACTGACTACTTTGATCTGAAATATCTCCTATTTGGGTAAGAATTTCAAACTCAAATTTACAAATTCATTTAGCTGGTGGTAGATTTGAGTTTTGAAAACAGGCAGTCATTCATTTGTTTTTATCTCATAATGTTTTTTTATTTGGCGTCGCTTATTATAACATGAAATATCGGTAAGAGTTCTACCGTGGCACCAGTGCTATAGAAACAGCTCAAAGGATTAATGACGTGTAAGTGGATACTGTACAATAAGTTACGATAGCCAAGTGGTTGGATGATCTGAATTCTTGTCGAGAAACACGAGTTCGATCCCCAGGTGAGAGGCTCGTACCCAAGGGCTTTTTTAAACCTATGTATGATTCATATCGTAAGCTTGGACATAAAGACGGGCGACGGGCTCACCACCAGTCACGTTGATTCAAAATATCTTCGATGGAAAGTGTGTCGAAGGGACTGAATTGTCTAGACTGAGACCTCTGTCTACCCCTGTATTGGGAATGGCGTGAAGATATATATGTGCGATAATCGGAAGCGCTTGTCGCAATGGCGGAACCCTGGAGACCAAATCCTGTACGAAATTTGACACCATGATTTGTTGACTCAGAAAATTGACTCAGAAAAAGTTACTTGTGAGTGTTTGGTGAACTAGCTCCGGTGTCGTTCACTATAGCTTTCTAAAATCTGGCCAAACGATTACGGCAGATATCTATTGTTAGCACCTGCAAACCATGAAGGAAGAAATAGCTGCTAAACAACCGAGATTTGTCAATCGCTCTAGGCCACTGCTTCACGACAACGCAAGACCACACACTGCACAATAACAACCATTTAGATGAGCTACAATTGGAATTTCTGCGACATCCACCGTACTCCCCGGACCTTGCTCCAACAGATTACCATTTTTTCCGGAATTTGGACAACTTCTTACAAGAAAAAAAATTCAACTATGATGCGGCAGTCCAAACCGCCTACAAAGAGTTTATTCTCGCCTCCATGGTTTTTTTAGTAAAGGGATCAAGGAATTACCAATTAGATAGTAAAAGTTCATAGATAAAAACGGTGCATACTTTGATTAATTAAATATGTTTTACAACAAAAAAAAACTTTATGTTCCTCCCTTACATAACGCCAATTTCATATGTAAGAACCTAATATTGACTTCAGAAATTTTGACAAGGTTCATATTATCTATTTGTAAAGAAAAGTAGAGACCACTTATTCAAAGGCGTGGTAGCGTAGAGTTTAGGACGCTCGCTTACTAGATGATTAATTACATTAAAAAGATATATTTTTTTATACTAATCGAACTTACTCATACTACCTACATAAAAAAATAAATGCAATGTCCCAATCGTTAGATTAGTTTTCGAGATACCTACTAATGTACGAATAGTTAATAGCAATGTGAATCATCGAGTCCTGAGAAAATCTTTGAAACGAATCAAAATATTACATTTCGATTTCAATAGATAAACGCTCACTCGGTTTTCCGCCTTCAATATTTTTTATATGCGATATTTGACAGTCCTTGCCCCATCAGTGGGTATTTAAAGCCTGTAAATTTGCCTTACTTGTTTGATTTTCTTTTACAAATTATCATTTTTTTATATAGAAAAGAGAGGCAAACGAACATGAGGCTCACGTGATGGTAAGTGATTGCCGCCGCTCATGAACACTAGACTTCTACTTCACGCTGATATTCTGTGAGGTCGTGGTACTTCCCCGGTTGAGCCGGCCCATTCACGCAACAACAAAAGCTGATGCATAGCTCTACCACTGTTAAAATACTATTTCAATATACGAGACTAAAAAATAACCAAAGAAAAAACATTTAAATTAAATCGTAGCTCGCGTTCGAAAATCAACGTAGATTCGTTTTTCAAACGTCAGTTACTAGTATGCCAATTTAATTGTGTTTCGACCTTTTTTTTTTGTAAAATATTGTTTCAAATTGAACACTTTTTTCAGTCTCACTGAATATATTGCATTAAAATATCGTTACCGCATCGAAAATTTTTTCATGAATACATTTTTTTTCAATGCAATATAAACAGTATGAATTTTGATTCTGCTGTAGACATTACTGAAACTCCCAAACGGGTTCCCAACTTACCGTAGCGAGAATAAAGAGAAGTAATGTGTGAATTGGACACCCCCGATGAATGAAGAGTACCTTACATGGCAGCCTTATTTTGACAAGGTAAGACCGGCACGAAAAGGATTAGGATGCGTTGTATGCCGAGGAGGCGATGCCTTCGTCGGCCAGCATGGTTGGGGAGGTGGATTTGTGCAAAGTCGTTCCCGTGGGCTAGACAACATACGGCGATGGCGGAAAACGTCACGGAATAAATTCACTGGGTAATTATATTCCTATGTAGTTTAGTAATATACATCTTATTATTATTATTATTATTATAAATTATAAATAGAAGGGGTTTTATATACAAAGACAGCCATGAGCATAGAGATTTATAATATGTTGATCACCTTTCTTAGATTACTAAGAATTGTTGTAAATCGTTTCTACATGTTGTAAACTCTTAACCCTTGAAGTAGCCAAGGAAAGTAAAACACTATTTTTGTTTCATAAATGAAGATAAAATGTAATCATCGATGCCCACCACCATCCGCAACACCAGAGGATCTGCAGAAGGGCAGCCGGCCTTTAGCGAATAACACATAACAGTAACATAGAATCTTTTTTTGCAGATTTAGCTCTCTTCTCGAAGGTTCCAAAGCCGTAACTGTCAGAAAATACCGCTGGTGACAGTTTATTCGACAAGTACAACAATGGTGTACGTGGATGTATAGTATTAATTTAAATTTGTCATCGATTAACGCATCTTATATTTTTTAATGGACAAGAGTAGCTGAATTAATCGCCCCTATTTATAATTAATATTGTGTTTTTTTGTTAGGCAAATGTTGTGTTTTTTTTTGTTAAACAAGTAAGTCAAAAAAACCCCCCCACGGACCCCTACGGAGTTACGGACTTTCTTAACACCTAATTAGTAGAAGAAGAAGAACCACATTACGAAACGGAAGGAGACAAAAAAATTACAAAAGATGGGGGTAATCAAACATCATTTAAACATTTATTCATCGATATAAATAACAATTTATATAGATGAATAAATAATTTGATTTGATATCGTTAGAATGCTGATGAATGGATGCATGAAGATAAAAAAACGTTTAAATTCAATTTTATGATTTTGACTGTACAATAGCAAAAATACAATAAAATCTAATACAGACCCTTCTATTGTGACCGCATACAAGTTATGACTAATGGTGGAAAATCAATTCTCATCGACCCCTGACGTTTCACTTATGACCCTCCACTATATTCCCCCTTCCTCTTTTCAAACCACCCGACTGATCTGGCTGTTTTTCTCCTTCATTAGACACGTCAAAATAACGAAAAACCTTCCAGATGGGATTTTCTTTAACAGTGTCGGATTCTGTAGGTTAAATATCTTAATAACTTTAATAAGCTAATTTTGTATATAAAGAAAACCGCCAAGTGTAACAACCCTTACATATCGCTTTCGCTTTTTGCAAAATTTATGATTACTTTACACATTTCACTAAATACATTCAAACACATGATGAAATTAGTTGAATCACCAAATTGTGATATATGTAATAAGAGAGAGGATACCTATCACGCATTAGTGGAGTGTACCCGGATTGATGCAGACCGCAGAGTACTAGAAGCAGAATATAAAATAAGGTTAAGTTATGTCGGTACATGTAACATAATATTGTTTTATCCATCATCAAATTTGGCACTAAATGTATACAAACTTACATTAAAATTAATTAAGTGTAGTCATTAGATATATTTTTTGTAAATAATATAAACATGTGTATTATGGGGCTGTCATAATCGCTTGGCGACTAAAGCCTCCTTTTATTCTACAATAAAGATTTAAAAAAAATGATTACTTTATACACTTCTATTTCTTCTATTCTTTCACTGTTCAGTGTTACCGGTTCACAGTTTAACTGTAATATGTTTTTAATTTATAATTGTAATCTGAAGTGTCGGAATATTGTTTATCTCACCTTTATCTCTCCCTTCTTCAAGCAAATCACTTGCATTGTCGATCAATCCCTTTTTCTTTAACTTCCGGACTATATATTTTCTTCACCGTACAGTCTTCATTGATTCGTTCAACCAAAACCATCGAAGCGCTGATCTTATCATATTTATTTAGCGCTTATCTTATCATACTTATTTATCGAAGCGCTTATCTTATCATATAAACACTTATCAATTTTAGTGATAAGATCATCTTTCAAATGTACCGTATGCGAATCTCTTCGTTTCATTTTCGGTTGGTCAAGGTGACGCCGCACAATTCACGAAGTGATCGCATTTCCGCTGAATTCAGTTTGCTTTTATGCTTCTTCTGGTAGACCCAGGTCTCGCTGCCATATAGTAAAGTCGTTACCAGCACTACGTTAAATATCGCAAGGCGTGCATTTTTCACCACACCTAACCTTTTGACTAACGCAGACATGGCAAGATTGACTTTGTTCCCGGCAGCTTTACGCCTGTCTGAACCTTAATCATCAAATATCCCGGGAATATGCGTAATATATATTTTGTATTCGTAATGTATATATATATATATGTATATATATATATATATATATATATATATATATATATATATATATATATATATATATATATATATATATATATATATATATATGTATATATATATATATGTATATATATATATATATATATATATATATATATATATATATATATATATATATATATATATATATATATATATATATATATATATATATATATATATATATATATATACCAGCACTACGTTAAATATCGCAAGGCGTGCATTTTCACCACACCCAACCTTTGACTAACGCAGACATGGCAAGATTGACTTTGTTCCCGGCAGCTTTACGCCTGTCTGAACCTTAATCATCAAATATCCGGGAATATGCGTAATATATATTTTGTATTCCAATTTCATGAGGGATCTCTGATAAAGTTCAATATAAGTACTTAATCATTATATATTATATATATATATATATATATATATATATATATATATATATATATATATATATATATATATATATATATATAAATATATATATATATATATATATATATATATATATATATATATATATATATATATATATATATATATATATATATATATATATATGTGCGTGTGTGTGTGTATATGTATATTATACATTTTTCGTACACCTAACCCTTTTCTCACAGGTCATTGTATCCTCAAAGCGATTGGCCGCCAATTGTACCTTAAATAATTTTAGTATGCCGTTTGTTCATTTAATGTTTTGGTGTGCAATATATATTTTTATTTATCTTCACGCACAATCCCTGACGGGGTAGCCAGAGAGAACAGATCGCCAAGTGTCCCTACATACTTCTTTCGATCCTTTCAGATTCATCATCTTCTTCATACATAGCACGTCTAGGTATCCGAGTACTCTCGGTCTACCTCGACACCTTTTGATATTAACTTTCGCGCTATATATTTTCTTCACCATTCGGTCTTCACTCATTCGCTCAACGTGCCCGAAGCACGCCCTTATCCATTTTTGAGACAAGGTCATCTTTCAAACCTGCCATATTGCGAATCTCTTCGTTTCGATTTCGGTCGGCCATGGTAAGGCCGCACATTTTACGAAGAGATCGCATCTCCACTGCATTCAACCTGCTTTTATGCTTCTTCTGGCATACCCAGGTTTCGCTGCCATATAACAAAGTCGGTACCAACACTGCGTTATGTATTGCAAGGCGTGCACTGTTTACAACGCCTTGCCTTTTGATTAACACAGTCAGGGCACCATTGACTTTGTTCCCGGCAGCGACACGCCTGTCCACATCTAAATCAGATCTTCCATCCCGGCTAAACGCACTCCCCAAGTATACAATTTCATTCACCTGTTCTAAACATTCCTGATTTACCCAAATTTCGCACTTCGTTCTTTCTTCGTCCCTTTCAAATACCAGAACCTTAGTTTTATTAGCATTCAAATGGAGACCATTAATTTCACATTCTTCTTTCATACACGTGACTAATACCTGCAGTTCTGCCTCTGATGGTGCAATAAGCACTGCATCATCAGCATATAGCAGACAATTTACTTTTATGTCACCCAATTTCACAGCCAAACAGCTATCTTTGAGCTTCTGTAAACAGCTGTCGAGATACAGTATGAACAGCCAGGAAGACATGACACAACCCTGTTTTACGCCCGTTTGGACGCTAAACATGGGTGACAGGTCATGCCCTACCCGCACACAGGCTTTACAGTCACAGTAAAGTAACTGCACAGCCCTTAGCAATCGACCATCCACACCATACCCCGGCAACAGTTCCCACATTTTCTTCCTTACAACCTTATCAAGATCCACAAAAGCACAGAAAATCTTCTGGTTAGCAGTCAGAAGCTTCTCCGTGATCATGCTGAGAGAAAACATTTGATCCGTGCATCCTCTTCCAGGTTTAAATCCGCATTGTGCCTCCCATAGAAATCTTTCCGATTTATCTTGCATCCTACGTGTCAAAACCTTCGCGTAAACTTTTTTTTGGTGTACAATAAAGCATATTTCATTCATTCATTCAAAGGCACAATGACCGCGGATGGCCAATAATCCGGGACAGCCCCCGTCCGCCATCACAAATTGCACAGCAGATGAAAGTTGTCCCAGACGTGTGGCCTACCATACTTGACCAGTATATAATTTATTTAAGTCATTGTATTGAACACCATTACATTGCTATACAAAACTAAACGATTATCCCTTGTAACATGAAGAACCGTCAACCTACCATGCCTAAAAACCTATACTATATTCCTATACAACTAATAAGCATCAAAACAAAACACAATGTACAGAGGTGTTGTTATAAAATTATATTGCAAAATTCCACATGCAAAAATAAATAAATGGGATATGTTACCTGGTCCGAAGAGAAAAAAAAGCACCACTCCTCCCTCCCACAGATGCATGTACTAACTCTACTCTACAAAATGTACCACCAAAAAGTCTGTAGTTATTTGAAGGCGGAACCCAAAAAATGATTAATGAACGCCATAAAAGATCAGTTACGAGGAAATCGCGTAATGTGCATTTAAATATGATTCTATGGGGTAACTTATGCGTGACTCAAGGTTTGCGATCTAATCGCTAGGAAATTTATTCCAAGCAACCGGTTATGGAGGGTACGTTAAAGAGCTCGCATAATAGTCTGAAAATATGAACTTGAAAGTTTTAATTGTATCGTTTATTGACATTCTGGATAAGGTTGTGAAATAAAGGCCTTCATTTTATTAATTTATAAGACTTTAATTGAATTAAGGTTCTTATTATATAAATGTCATTGTTTACTGAACAAGCGTTAAGCTAGTTGCGATTTTTTTAATTTTAGTTATGGTTTTGTAATTGATAAAATAATTTTAAAGGCTAATTATAACTATTTTTTATTTATTTACAATTCATGTACACACACAATATAACAAACAGAAAAATACAAAAAATTTATTATTCAAATTTAAATTTCTTCCAGCAGGCCTGTAACTGGAAAACTTATAATAGGAGCAAACTAGTGTGCACAAAACCAGTATATTAATTTACATTATTCAAACAAAAAATATATAGTAACATATTAATATACATACACAATATATATACATAAACATTAATATATACATAATACTATTGTGTTAACACATAGTGCTCTTTAACCAGCTTCTTAAACAAAGGCACCGAATTAGCCTCACGGATTACCGAAGGTAGTGAGTTCCACAATCAAACCGCATGAACGGCAAAGGAATGGGAATATAGTTCTCTTCGTAGAGGGAAATTTTAATAGAGTTTTAGTATTGGATCTTCAAATGGTACCAGGAGGATAAATAAAAGAGAAATGATCACGCAAGTAGGGGGGATAGTGGATTGTATAAAATCTTATAAAGGAAGCACAGAATTCGAGTGATCCTGCGGATTGGGAGCCACTTGAGCTGCTTGTGGTAAAAAGAGACATGATCAAATTTTTTTAGTCCAAAAATATACCGAATACATAAGTTTTGCAGGCACTCAAGTTTATTTACTTGCTCCTCTGTTGCATCCAAAAAGCAGACATCTCCATAATCAAAAATAGGCTTAATAAGCGTTTCGAGGAGAGAAATCTTTGTTGACAAGGGCAGAAAACTTTGAAGGCATTTTAACATATGGGAAGCGTAATTGATCTTCCTACTAATCTCACTACGTGTTTACTCCAAGACTGTGTACCATCTATAATAACACCAAGGTTTTTAATAGTTTCAGCATAAGCTATCGCGGTACC
>JAGSMR010000056.1:1150000-1280000 GCA_029286605.1 Sericinus montela | reverse complement strand
GAGGGGAGAGATAAAGGTGAGATAAAGAATATTCCGACACTTCAGATTACAATTACAAATTAAAACACAGATTACAGTGAAACTGTGAACCGGTAACAGTGAACAGTGAAAGAATAGAAGAAATAGAAGTGTATAATCATTTTTTTTAAATCTTTATTGTAGAATAAAAGGAGGCTTTAGTCGCCAAGCGATTATGATAGCCCCATAATATACATGTTTATATTATTTACAAAACCGAATACAAAACCGACAGAATACCGGCGTGAAGTAGAAGTCTAACAGGCTTCTGCGTTTCGTTTTGTGAGTGCAAGTAACCGGAGGCCCACACACCCCCCCTCCCCCAGAATTGGGGACACTCTAAGGGAGGCAACGCATCTGCTATGCCTCTGGTATTTCAGGTGTTCATGGGTGGCGGTAATCACTTACCATCACGTGAGCCACCTGCTCGTTTGCCTCCCTTTTCTATAAAAAAAATAACAACACTATTATTTTGGAAAATAATGCTTATCACTATGGTGGTGCCCGGCGTCTCCTTTAGATTCATATCACAGTAGTTTTTTCCAAGCCTTGATGACGGGGCTGCAGACTGTCAGACCTCCATGAATTTTATTTAACAACATATTTGAAACTCTCAGTAAATTTCCCATCATTTAAATATGTGAACTAGGGTTAGACACACTCGATTGGAATAGGATCAGTTTAACTGACGTTGAGTATAATGCATACTCAACGTCAGTTAAACTGATCCTATCTGATAGCCATATTAATACAAACCTTCCTGATGGCAAATAATAATTATAACAACTATGGCAAGATCTGCTTAGATGGTTGGTAAAGCTTATGCGTTTATCTCATGCGGATCGTAGCTGGAGAGAGGAGACTCTCTAGGCTGTGGCCGAAAGTCGATCAACATGAGTACTATACCCTTGGGGTCAGCAATAGACTCACAACGTGCTATGCGGCAAATTTATGGTGCTCACCATGTGATTTGTTGATAAAAGACGAAACGTTACAATGGGAATATTACACAAACGCATATACAATACACGCCATTGTATTTTCCTATACTGCTGTAAGTTTCACACTCAAACTTGATCTTGGAAGAAAAAAATATATACAATTCACAGCACCCTCGGTCGCACCCTTGTTGGTGGAATCACGCGTCACTTGCGCGTGTTTTCACGAAGATGGATCATCGCTGCGCGACACAACGGTAATGCAGACGGGCGTTTCGCGCGTTCGAAAACTCTCATTTGATACTCTTTTGTAAAATATGGTTTACAAAGAACGGACATAATGTGTTGTGGCATGTATGTTTATATTGCAAATTTGTTAAATAAATTAACAAAAAAAAACATATAAAATCTAAAATAAATACACAACAATAACCCAATTAAATAAATGATACATCTAAATAAATAAAAATTACATTTAATTTTATTTATCTATTCGACTGTTACTTAAAAATAAAAAGTATAAGATAAAACGAAGAAAAATAAAGGTACAAGCTTTAAGAAAAATAAAGGTATAAGAACAAAGTTAACTAAAAATAGTTACATTTATTTAAATTTATTAAAAATACTAGGGTAGACAGTGGTCTATACAATTAACTCCTTTCAGCCCACCTTTCACTGGAGACTATTTGAAACAACGTGACAAGTGGGGACCCTACATAAACAAATATTCATAGTGTACCTAGTAAGGCCATAAGTTCTGTTACAAATGAAAATGCATTGTACAAGTAATGTAATATTATTAAAATTTATAGCAATTTCAAATGTCTCAGCAAAAAATAAATAAATATCTTCACGCAATTCCCAATCCAGGGATAGATAGAAGTCTAGTCTAGACAATTAAGTCCCTACGACCCACCTTCCACCGAAGATATTTTCGGGAAAAAATAAAAAAATGGCTTTTATACAGGTCTTTAATCTGTTACGCCAAGAATCTAGGTATTTACGCACTGTTTGGCGTACTCCGTTCAGTATGCGGTATATTTTTAAAAAGTGCATTGCTGAGAGGTTTCTTAACATAATCCAAGACTGTATCTTGATACACATTGGCTGAAGTTTTTACTCCTTTTTCACAAAAATTTAGTTTGGAGACTCCTTGATAAGACACGCCCAACCAAACCGCCACTGACGCAGGATGATGACTACGTTGTAACTTTCCGACCACTTAAGCAGCTTCTTTAGAACTGTGAGCGTAGACTTTATCATTTTTCTTTTTGTAGTGTTCTTCAATCATGAACATTTTTTCATCGGTAAAGAGAATATTTTTGTGACTTTCACCTACGTATCGTGTCAGAAGTCGTTTTGATCGATCCACTCTCCTTAATTGTAAAGATTGATATAGGGCATGTCCTGAATATCGAAGATTTTTAATATTTCATTTAAATTTTAAACAACTAATTATAAAATCATCTCAATAAAATCATCAATAATAAATTAAAGTAATAAAAAAGTCACGATAGCTGAGTGGTTGGGTGGTCTGAATTTCGAGTCGAGAGACCCGAGTTCGATCCCCAAGTGGCAGGCTCGTACCAATGAGTTTTTCAAAAACTTACGTACGAATTATATCGCTGGCTTGGACCGAAAGGCGGCGACGGGCTCACCACCTGTCACGTGGTGTAAGGTGGGTCGAATGGACTTAATTGTCTAGACTCGACCTCTGTCTACCCCTGTATTGGGAATCGCGTGAATATATTTATTTATTTTTATTTTAAAATAAAATCATAATTTTCATCCATATATCACTACGCTTTAACCGCTCGTATACTTCGCTCTCTGCCTCGAAGATAGATCATCGAGACCGAAGGGGGTGCAGATCGCTCGATAAACTGGCGCGATATGGAAAACTGTGGAATGTGAGCAACCACACACGATGTCCTCGACACTTGTCTTAACACGATTCTGTTTTTGTTTTTTATTTTATAAACATAGCATTCATTATAATCATGTATATTTGAGTCTTTTACTAGTTAGATACTAATTTATATTAGTACATAATATCTTAATAGTCACTCTCGTACGATTATACTATAAAATACATATTAATATAGAAAAATCCCTTTAATTGGCAGACTCGTCGTAATCTTAAAACAGCTTCACAACTAACTTAAAGAAAATGTACTCAACGAAGAATTATAACTATTATTATTTTTATATTTAACTTGCACTGGGACAAAAATTTGTAATCGCCTTAAGCTTTTCATCATTCATGGAAAGGTGCTACAGCTAAACCTCCCCTTTGGAAATAAATCTGAGGTTTATTTTTTTCTTTAAAGTAAATTTTACTGGTATTAATTTAATTTTTGTCGTGGAATTTTAAATACCAGAATAAGATGGGAAATACATTGAGTTGATTCAGAATACAAACGATTTTCTTTTGTTTTTAGGTTCATGGGGTAATCTTCTTAGAGTTCACGTTCACTGTTGGCTCTACGCCCTTAGACTGTAAATTATATCTTATACTAAATCTGTAATAATAACATCTTCATTGCATTTTTTTTATCTTTATTTTAGAATAAGGAGGCTTTAGACGCCAAGCGATTATGACAGCCCCATAATATACATTTTTATGTTATTTACAAAAAATGTGTCTAATAACTAGACATAATTAATTTTAAAATAAGTTTGTACACATTTATAGCCAAATTTGATGATGTATACGACTATATTCAACTTCTAGTATTCTGCGGTCTTCATCAATCCGGGTACACTCTACTAATGCTTGAAAGGTATCCTCTCTCTTGTTACATCTATCACAATTTGGTGATTCAACTAATTTTATCATGTGTTTCATTGTGTTTAGTGGAATCTGTCTGGAGCGTGGTGAACCACGTGAGAGCCAGGGTATTTTTGGGGGTTCGGTTAATATAGTTTTATATCTTTCTGTTTTGATTGTTGTCAAAATACTTTTTCAAATATGGAAACATTATTTTTTCACGATACCTAAAAAGTCAATGAAGCAGGGTGAATAGTGTACTGGTATTCCTTCATCAATTTCGCATTTCGCTAATTTATTTGCTTGTTCATTACCAATCAAATTAACATGTGATGGTATCTATTGAAATTTTATTTTTTTTTTCACCTCTTTTTATTTGTAAATATATATCTAAGACGCCGTAAGCCACTGGTAGCTCTCGTTTTCCAGAGGTGCACCGAGCTAAATACTGCAAGGCACTTTTCGAGTCTCAGAGTACTACAAAGTGATGTTCTGTTCATGATAATACATGTGAAAGGCATTCATTCATAAATAGCATATAATTCTGCTCCCGTAACAGATATATTTCTGTTAAGTTTAAATCCATCCATTACATTAGTTTGATGAGCAAAAGATACTGCTCCCGTCCCGATATGATCTTTAGAACCATCGTTAAATATCTGATGAAAACCGTTCTAATTTTGAGTTATAGTATATATAGATTTATTTAATAGTAAAAGTGCGTTATGAGACCTCTTGGGTCCTTTTATATCGTTTAGTTTTAAAAAGATTATTACATTTCAAGACCCGCGGAGCTGTGAATTAATAGGTTAGACAATTTAGTGTGTACTTGCGTTAATAATGGTTTCTTTTTATTGATCCAATATGAAGACTGTTCGCAAAGAGAAGCCAGTTTAGATATAATGGACATCGTCTCATTTTCAAAAAAAAATTACTTGCTAGGTATAATCTCCCTACAAACATTGGTGGCAGACATAACTCAGATTCCGTGACATGTATAGGACTACTTTTAACAAAACCTCCGACGACTCTCATGGCTTGATTTTTAACTTTATCTAGTTTGACCAAATGACTTTTAGCACTCTTATCAAATAAAAGCTTGCAAATTCTTGCTCCTAATAATTGCAATATACAAACGTCTTAAATGAAATGGATGAACTCCCCAAGATGACCCCGCCAATACTTTGAACACAATCAAAAAATTTTTCGCTTTACGTTTCGTAAACATGTTGAAATATGTCTAAAAATGTTTAGAAGAATACATGATTTGATGTAATTGAACATTGAATTTATTATGGTTAAATCATCATAATTTATATCCCGTTTGGTTATAACATAAATTGGTGGTATGTAAATAAAATTTAATTATAAATAGCTCTTATGCTGGTTAAAAAAATCTGGGTAAATACTAAATTAAACATTTTCTTTCCAACTAAATTCTTTCGCACCGTTGTTGGTTGTTGAAATATGTCTAAAAATGTTTAGAAGAATACATGATTTGATGTAATTGAACATTGAATTTATTATGGTTAAATCATCATAATTTATATCCCGTTTGGTTATAACATAAATTGGTGGTATGTAAATAAAATTTAATTATAAATAGCTCTTATGCTGGTTAAAAAAATCTGGGTAAATACTAAATTAAACATTTTCTTTCCAACTAAATTCTTTCGCACCGTTGTTATTAGATAAAACGAAAAAGCGACACTAAAAATTTGTCATTTTTCAAAGAGCCTCCATAACTGCAAAATACAAAACAGTGATGAACAATGATGATGAGAGGGGGTTTATTATTCTAATGCCAATACCAAACGACCTCACTAAAGAACGCGGTTCGTTTTGATTTAGGACTTGCTGGAACGAGCACTATGTTTTGGGCTTTTGCTGGTTAAGTTGGAGAGATGCTAGGTGTGAAGATTCAACATAACTTTTAATTAATTAAATTGTAGTCAAATTTCGACAGCTGAACGGGCCACGGATTGGCAAAATTTTTTTTTCTTATTATGTCTGCTCCAGTTATCTTTTAACTTGAAGAAAAGTCATTATTGAAAAAAA
This sequence comes from Sericinus montela, assembly GCA_029286605.1. Taxonomy (NCBI): domain Eukaryota; kingdom Metazoa; phylum Arthropoda; class Insecta; order Lepidoptera; family Papilionidae; genus Sericinus; species Sericinus montela. The sequence goes on along the minus strand of JAGSMR010000056.1, from coordinate 1,274,216 downwards.
TTAAAAACCTGACAAAAAGAGTTATTAAAATGACCATTTAAAATGAAAAAAAAAATGCATTTGTTTGTAGGTTTTGAATTTTTCTAGTTTCAGTTGTTATTTTTAACATTGTATGTTTTTTACACTCGTTACCTCATAACTAATATGTAAACTGATTACGTAAGTTTTTTTTGGTTAAAAGGATAATATTTGCTTAATATTTCTAAGCTAGTCCCATTGTTAGCAAGTCAGAATCCCATAATGGAATATCAAGGAAATTACGAAAAGACCCAAAAATTTTCAAGTATATATAATAGCTCTTTTCTGGTCTAATTTAATGTAGAATCGTGCTCGTCGTGACCCCTGCCAGCCCTTTTCAGGGCTGCAATTCGACTAGCCAACTAGGGTCAGGGCGTCCTACAAGGCGACGCAAACCAGCTCGTCCCCGTTAGTGTGGAATGCAACGCGCAAATCGGCGATTGGGACCGCCACCCTTCACGCACAGCCTGACACGGCGTATGGAGGATGGAGGATGGAGTGCAAAGTTATCACGTGGAACAATAGAGGAGGCATAAGAGATAAGACGAATGGGTTGATCGAAATAATGAAAGAAAGAGAATTAATGTTCAATGTTATGACTGAATATAAGATTGTGAACTTCGCTTTAAATTCTTCTTGAACTTCGCTTTAGACTTCGCTTTAAATTGGGACTGACGAAGTTATTTCTTTTGGCTGTTTATGCGCTTCATTGTCCAAGGCTGGGCTGAAGAAGTTTTTTAGGAATAATGTTAGAGAAGTTCTAAATATGGTTAGGGAAACGAAAGAATTGTTGTATGTAGTGATTTGAATGGGTAGGTTGGTACAGCACGACAAGGATACGAGCCAGTGCTTGAAATGTTTGATGATAAAAGGGTTAACGATGCTAGCAAGCTTATACTGGCTGTATGCAAGGAAAAGGGTCTTATTATGGCAAAAACTATGATCAATTTATTCCTGGTGGATGGCTGATCGCGCAAACAGGAGATAGATACGGGAGTGTTCAAGGAGTGCTGACGGGGGAACAGATTACTATCTAGGAATTACTAGATTTAGAGGTCTGTTCGCAGAATGATACCAAAACCACAGTCGGTCGGTCGCATCCGAAGCCGGAAGCTTCAGGGAGCAGACATTAGGAACGAATATCAAGCAAAGGTAGCCGAAAAGCTTGACATCATCGATGACAGGAAATAATGAAACATGGCAAAACCTTTGGGATGGTGTGGTTAGTGCAGCGTAACAGGTGTTTGGAAGGGTGAAAAGAGGTAGTAGTATAAAGAGTGAAGCATGGAGTTATACATCTGCAATACCATGCTAATAATAATATAAGGATACTTAGATGTTTTGATGCTTGCGGCTATATTTATCGTATGAATCTTTATTATATTTTTTTATTTATTTGCAAATCACAAAGACAGCAAAAGGCGGACTAAATGCCTGTTGGCATTTTCTACCAGTCAACGTATAGTGTGGTGAAATTTATTAGCAGACAGAGAAAAGAAGAGAGAAAAAAACAGAAAAGTATAATACTAAAATATCGAAGTAGCAAAAATATTTGCCATGTAATAACTATGAATCTAATAATAAAATAATCAATATATTATCGACGACAGGCTCACCACCTGTCACGTTGTCCCGAAAATATCATCGGTGGAAGGTGGGTCAAAGAGACTTAATTGTCTAGGCGACCTCTGTCTACTCCTGTATTGGGAATTGCGTGAAGATATTTATTTATATTTATTATTATTATTATATATTACATGAATATACATACGTATAAATAATTTTATACATAATACAAATATAAATATAATTTATATATTATATTATTACTATTTATACAATACATAAATCAAAATACATACATACCTAATAAAAAAAGTGTTACTTTTCACGGTAGCAATTATGAAATGAAACTAATTCTCGATATTACAATATACTACTAATGATCCGGAGTCTTCAAAAATGTTCTCGAACTAGTCTTTTAAAAAGGAAACTACTAGACGCTCGTCTTATGTTGTCGGGCAAGTAATTCTAAAGTAGTATGGCCTTAACAGTGAAGGAGTTACCTAAGAACTCGGTGAAATGTGACGGCATACTGATTGTTTTAGTAACAGAGGATCGAAGAACCTTATCATTGGCTAAGGAATAATTGAATTTTTTCCCGGCGATAAAAAGGCGAAGATGAATCATTTTAAATAGAGAACAAAACAAGAAGAATTCTCGAATTGCGCCTTTGTCAGCCATTTAAGCTATGACGTAAAATGAGATACATGATCGAACTTTTGTAAAACGAAATAAAAATCTGATACAATTATTAAGTAGGCATTCCAGCATGCTAAGAAGATCTAGGGAAATGTCTGGGTAACACATATCACCATAATCCAATAGAGGAAATATAAGAGTTTGGTCAAGCATAAGTTTAGTTTTAAATGGGTGAAACTATTTTAGGCAGTAAGCGGGCGTAAGGTACCACAAACATTCAGATAAGATGACACGTGACAGGTGGTGAGCCCGTCGCCGTCTTTTATGTCCAAGCCAACGATATAATTCGTACATAAGTTTTTTGAAAACCCATTGGTACGAGCCTGCCACCTGGGGATCGAACTCGGGTCTCTTGAGTCGAAATTCCGACCACACAACCATTCGGCTAACGTGACTTTTTTACTTTTATTATAATTACATCTAAGAATAACCAATTATAAATAGTTACGAGTACGCAAAGCTTGCTGTCCGATATTAGAAACTCATTTGGATTCTCAACATATATACGTAACCTTGTAATACATATGCACATACTTTAACAGATAAAGGGCTCGACCCCATTTCAATTCGAACTATCCCTATACATCGAAACCCTTTTACAATAATCGAATATAGCTTTCATCTCGCGAAAATTCAAAACGGACATTTTGTACAATGATATTACTTTATCTTTCTGTGTATTCATAAATATGTTTATGAAATATTTTTACATACACACTTCTTTTCAAGCTCTCCGTTGTCCCAAATAAGCGTCGGTGAAATATGGGATGAAAGAATTAAATTGTCTAGACCGCCAACTATTCTAGTATTAGGAAATGTGTGAAGTGTCTTTGAGTTGAAAGAAAATGTGAGCAACTTACACAAGAGTATTTAAAGAGAGGGTTAATGGCTAAAAGAGGCAATAAAATAGACGAAAGCCGGTTTTAATAACTTTTTTAAGGTTTAATAAAGTTTTAAAAATTAAACTTAAAGTTTTTTCAATTTGTTTGCGACGAGGGCAGTATTGGAGTATGCTACGTAATTTTTATGTTAACGTAACTTTGTCCGGACTTGACCTGGGAAATCTTAGAGAAATCTCGAAGAATACTACATAAAGTTTTATCAGGAACAAGCGGGTAAATTATCACAGAAGCTAGCAAAAGAGTTAAATAGCGGAAACTTCAGTTAGCATCTACCGTACAGAGCGTAACAAAAATTTAATTTTGTTACAAAACTTTCTATGGGCTCATAAATTACTGACATTAACACGAACGGGAATTAAAGTTTTATCTAATACAAGTGGGACATATCGGCTCGGAAGTAAGAACATCGCCTCATTACGGCAAAGGTCACGGGTTGGATCCCGCCCGTGTCAGTATTTTTTTTTTAATTTCTCTTATTCTACAAATTTATTAATTATGCAATTTGAATGATTTTTAAATTATCAATCAAAATTAATAAGAAAGAAATGCACACCCTTTCTTCCCTTAGAAGTCATAAATGGTAACTAAAGACTGGAACACCTTAATTACCTTTGATATCTAATATCGTTTATGATTCCTTCTTTAAAGGATTTGCCACGTGAAAACAAAATAAGTTTTGGCATAAATATGGAATTAAATAATTTATTGTGTAATAATTGTATACATTTGACATGTCAAAATAATAACATTGATAAATTCCAATTAATTGATATTAACATTCTTATTAAGACTTCTTTAATAAAAGATAGGTATTTCCTATCCAAATATAATACAAGATTGATAGCAGATGCTATCAATCTTGTATTATCTTATTTTTTACATTTTACCTCAGCCAAGAATTTGACTAAACCGACCTCTGCTTTTATTGAGCAGCTTAATATGACAAGTAATTTGGAATCTGTTCCAAGTACTTTAAATACAATAATAAGACAATGGAGGAAATCTCTTGTAATAATAACATTTATCAAAAGAATTTTAAAGAGAATAGTATAATTTTACAAAATAGTTTATCTAATAAAAGTTGTATTAACCTGATGCATAAAAATATACAAGGATTTTTAGGTAAAGATTTAGAATAAACAAATAAATAAATATCTTCCCGCAATTCCCAATACAGGGGTAGACAGAGGTCTAGGATAGACAATTAAGTCTCTTCGACCCACCTTCCACCGAAGATATTTTCGGGACGACGTGACGGGTGGTGAGCCCGTCGCCGTCTTTATGTCCAAGCCATCAATGTAATTCGCACATAAGTCTTTTTTGAAAAACCTATTGGTACGAGCCGGCACCTGGGGATCAAACTCGGGTCTCTTGATTCGAAATTTCGACCACCCAAACACTCGGCTTTCGTGACTTTTAATAAAATATTTAATAGTAGTGTAAAGTCTGGTGTATTTCCTGATCTCATGAAGCAAAGTAAAGTAATACCTTTATTTTAAACTGGTAGTACTTCGGACCCCACTAACTTTAGAGCAATTTCTTTACTACCAACACTTAGTAAAAAATTTTGAAAAAATTATTCTTGCTCAACTGTTAAGATATTTTAATTTAAACAAACTATTATACTGCAATCAATTTGATTTTGCAAGGGGTTGCTCAACAACCGATGCTGGCGTTGAGCTAATTAAGCATATATGTGAGGCTTGGGAGAGATCACAAGATGCTTTGGATGTCTTTTGTGATCTCTCTAAAGCTTTTGAATGTGTTTATCATGAAAGACTTGTCAGGAAATTACACCATTACGGTATCAGAAATACGGCTCCTGACCTAATTAAGTCTTATTTATCTAATAGAATTCAGAGAGTGGCAATCAACGGTGCGTATTCCTCTGGATTGACGGTAGCTATGGGCGTACCGCAGGGCTCGATTCTCGGTCCATTTCTTTTTCTCATTTATATTAATGATTTACCTTCCTTACTAGGGAATAAACACGATATAGTATTATTTGCTGATGATACCTCTATAATTTTTAAAATCAAACGACATGTTGTTACACTTGACGAGGTAAATGATGCTATGTCAAAAATAGTCGATTGGTTCAATGCTAATAATTTATATTTAAATAGTAATAAGACTAAATGTATATAATGTAAATTTTCAACACCTAATGTTAAACATATGGACGATATCAATGTACTAATAAATGGGGAAGAGTTGAGCTTTGTGGATACAGCTGTTTTTCTCGAATTAACACTTGATACGAGGCCTCAATGGGGCCCCCATATATTCCAACTTGCGAGTAGGTTAGCTCTGCAGCATATGCTATAAGAAAAATAAGGCTCTTAACTGATGTACAAACGACTAGACTTGTTTATTTTAGTTAATTCCATGGCATAATGTCATATGGTATTCTGCTATGGGGTCTTGCAGCTGACGTAGAAACAGTATTTGTTTTACAAAAGAGGGCCATACGAGCTGTACATTGTCTAAATTCCGGAGCTACTCTTGGAGAGAAATTTAAAGAAATTAATATTTTAACACTAGCCTGTCAGTAGATATATGAAAATTTAATGTATGCGCATAAAAACATTAATACTTTTAGCAAGACTTCTGATGTACATAATTTAAATACTAGAAACAAACGCAAGCTTGTAACACCAGTTACTAGACTCCATAGAGTAAGCAATTCGTTCCTAGGGCGGTTTATACGCTTCTACAACAAAGTCCCGGTAAATGTGCAAAGCCTGTCTATTAATAGGTTTAAGAAAATTATTAAAGAAAAGCTTTATAGGAAGGGTTATTATAATATAAATGAATATATTAATGACAGTAACCCCTAGGAATGAGGTGATCGCTCCCAAGCTATTTCTAGAAAATATCACATTAAATTTGCATAATGTATTATATTGTTAAAAATATTCACCAAAAAAGAGGATACCTACGGAGTTTCTTTCGCCTGTTTCTTCTGCGTTAGAGGAACCTCATTACGAAACGGTGGTAGATTAAAAATGACTATCGATAAACGAATATATGTTCTTATGATTATGATGATAAATAAATGATTTGATTTGATTTGAAACTTCTAAACTTCATAATTTGGAATAACTTGACAGGCAGTGCGCCTATTGCGGTCTTAGTGTCCCAGACAACGGTACATTACATAAATATATAATCATAAATTGATAACTATTTATATAATTATATAAACAGCCATGACTCATGTACAAACATTCATATCTAACAAATGTTTGCCCTGATCGAAATTCGAACTCACAAACCTGTGTGTACTTGTACATGTACTTCGATAAATTTACATTTACATTACATGTTATATTTATATTTTATAAATATATTCGATTTTCGATTCGAGTTATACAGTAAACAAAGAATTCAACAAAAGTAATAAGATAAAAAGTATATTCCAATCTATATATTTCATTCGCTACTTCGGACTTGGTCCCTTATCGGTCTCCGCAATAAAGTTGTAGGCCGTACCTTCACGATTTATGAATAGTAGGCGCTGGTCTGATACTGAGAGAACTTAATATCGCAGACATCGGTCGTAATACCTCCCATAGCGACTTGAAAAATTAAATTTCTTATTCTTGGTTTTCTGACCTTTTTATTATCTCGAACTTTGAGGTTATTGTTTTGTATTAGGTCGAATTGTCTTACAAGCAATTACCAATATAATTCAAACTTGATTTTTGAGAACTTTAAATGTATTTTGTTTGGTTTACTTACTTAACGGACTGTAATGGTCTGTGTAAATGACTGACCTCTCCCTTAAATAGTAGTAGTATTTTCAGTTTTTTTTTTTCTTTAAAGTTGTCGTCATATTTGGCTAGCAGGTTGGTGTTCGCAGTACCAGACACAAATCAAATCATTTATTTATCGATATAAGTAACATACATTACACCCATCGATGGTCATTTTTTAAACTACCACGGTTTCGTAATAAGGGTCCTCTAACGGAGAAGAAACAGGGGAAAGAAACTCCGTAGATATCCTCATTTTTAGCTTTTTTTTATAAAGGAAAAACAAAATGTAATACTAATTTAATTAGAAATAGCACGGGAGCGATCGTTTCATTCCCAGGGGTTATTATCATTAATCTATTCATTTATATTGTAATAGCTCTTTTTGTTCAGTACTAAACCGCTGCTTCCCGCCAACAGTCTACTCAATTTTTGTCTGTTTTTTTTTTGTGACGGTTATTTCGCCATCTAACAGTAGCCATTGCTATTTTTAAAGAACCTCTCTAATAACACCCACGGAAATAAAACTTATTCTTACGATGATACTTTAAGTATAGATATCATACGTTTAGTTTACCAAATTACAAGTAAAAAGTGAATTAACCTTCAAATATATCACTACTGAAAAAGATTTGTCAATGACCCAAAGTCAAGGGGCCTAAGAAGATACGGTCATGTTTAATGTGACACACTATAGCGTATAACTTTCCTACAAGCAATGTTAAATTCAACACATAAGTTGTAATTAATATTTTAATACTTTGATTAGAAAGTAATATTGGCCTAAATAAATATAAATTGCAGAACATGTGCCTATCCCGTAAGAAAGATTTGATAAAATGACCAGGCTTGGCGTGCGGATTGGCTAACGCAGAAACAGATACCTCGCATCTTACAATTGCTTTAGTCTGCTATTTTTGAGATAGATGGTTATCCCGCCAACTATCGGCAGCCTATTGCATTTTTAAAAGCAACGATGATATCCGCAGCAGAACTAAGGTAACCGGTAGGTAACCGACATAGCCATAAGGATCAGCACGCTGAATAGCTCGCAGAACTGACAGACTTTTGATAGGCCATAAAGAAAAGAAGAAGCTGCAACTAGACCAATTTGGGGATGCAGTAAAATTGTAGAATGCTCTTCCACTCTCTTTTTTCCTTTCATTGGCATATCTTTATTCCTCATCATCTCAACTTTCTATTGTAAATTATGTAATACGAGAATAGTTCAAAAAATAAATCGAGTGAAAGACCAATAGTAATGTTACCAACATTTCAAAATGATTAATAACGTTTTGTTTGGCATATCAGTAATAGTTTATGCCGCTCAGATTTACTTCTACGATATTTGTGACAATGGAAGAATATTACAATCATGAAAAATAAGGAAAAATCTTTCTCGAAAATTGAAGAATATTCGCGATGAAACACGAAGAGATGCTACTTCATATTCCCCGTGCAATAAATCTTGGGGTGAGACACATCTGTCAAAAATATAAAATATGTATTTCTTGTAACGCTCTGTCCTGTCTTTTTCGCTTTAAGTGAATAAGATCCATGCCAGCATCTACAATAACATACAATTTTACGCTCACTACGTAGACTCTTCTGTAATGCTAATGTTATTATCGCCAATTAGTTGTTTAACTATTTCGTAAAAGTTCTTCGGTAAATCAATATTTCTTAGTTACGGTGCTGTTATAATTTTTGTTGTTGTTATGTTGTGTTATTTTATATGTATTTTTCAACATTTAATACAACTTGTAATCATACTATCATAGCATTTAAGTAATTTATTTTATTTTTTGTATACTAACAAGTGGGCCAAGTTGCAAAATAAGGAAAATTATTATTATATTTATTTTCTTATATATCTCGGTCTATTAAAACCGAGTTGTGTTGTTCTACCATTTAAATTAATTGGTGTAAGAGTTATAGCACTATGTAGGAGTGATAATGTAGCCTTCGAATAAAAATAAGTCCTAAGTAGTGCAATTTGTTTATTATGCAAATTATTAATGTCTATTATTGCCCTACCGCCTTCGATCCTCGGTAATGTCATTTTTTGCTTGCATGACTTAGGGTGATGTTTACGGTTTTTCGTCATTAAGGTATTATTTCTCGATAAAGGTCTTGGAGTTCCGTTTGTGACCAATTTATAAACTAAAATAATACGTTAAAATAAGGTGAAAGTGTTTATAGCTTTAGAGATATTTTTGGATATATATTATAGTTGAGTTTTAAGAACCAGTTTTAGTCTATGTTGAAATTGTTCTCTTAAAATTACTTTGATTTCTGTATGGTTTATTGGTTCAGACTGCTGATATCCAAGGTACTTATAAGTTTATTTTGGGAAAAAGATTCAATGAACTGACCGGTATACCGGTATATTTTGTAATGATGTTTAAAATGTTTGCCTGCCTAAATCGAATTAATTCTGCATGTCTCAATGCCAAATTCCATAGCAATATCTTTATAAAACAAGTTATTTTGAAAAGACCGTATAAATAATAAAGTTTTATAAAAATTATTAATAATACTTAGAATAAATAAAAAAAGTCACGATAGCAGAATGATTGGTTGATCGGAATTCCAGTCGAGAGACGCGAGTTCAATCCCCAGGCTAATACCAATGGGTTTTTTCAAAACCTATGTACGGTAGGTATCGTTGGCTTGGACATAAAAGACGGCGATGGGCTCACCAACTGTGACATTGTCCAATTTATTTATTTATTTATTTATTTATTTATTTATTTATTTATTTATCTATTTATTTATTTGTTTATTTATCTAGGGGGTTTAAACGGAAGGGCAGTGGTACTGTAGAGCTCCCTGGCGGAGCGTTAGCTGTATGATCCGGAGTCCCGGAGAGCGATAGCGCCTGCCAGGGAGTGGGGGTGCTGCTGTCATCTCGGTTGGTTATGACTGAATATAAGGTTATGAACTCAAGACTTCTCTGGGTTCGCTTTACATTGGGACTGACGAAGTTATTCTTTTTGGCTGTGTATACATATGGATTTCTTGTGACTAAACATAGTGTTTAGAAAATCTATACGTATACTAGGGAAAGAGAGAATCAGAGAAGTATGATCGATTCATTCCTAGTGGATGACCGACTGCGAAAACAGGTGATGGATACGCGAGTGTTCAGGAGTGGGAACGGATCACTATCTCGTTATTACTAGATTAAGGGGTCTGTTCGCGGGTTGGCGCCACCGGACGGTAATACCAGAACCACAGTCGGTCGGTAGCATCCGAAGCTGGAAGCTTCAGGAAGCGGACACTAGGGATAAATATCAAGCAAGGGTAGCCCAAAAAGCTTGACATCATCGATGGCTCACGTGATGTTAAGTGATTACCGCTGCCCATGAACACCCGCAATACCAGAGGCATAGCAGAGGCGTTGCCGGCCTTAGAGTGCCCCCCGAGTGAGTTAGTGGGTTAGTGGGCCTCCGGTTACCTGCACTCACCTGACGAAACGCAGGAGTTTGTTAAACTTCTACTTCACGCCGGTATTCTGTGAGGTCGTGGTACTTCCCCGGTCGAACCGACCCATTCATGCAACAACAAAAGCTGATGCGAGGGTCTACCACTGTTAAAAGTAAAGCGGGTAGTAGTTAAAAGGGTGATGCATGGTGTAATGACGAAGCGAAAGAAGTAGTAAATAAGAAGAAGAAAGCATGGTTAGACTACTTGGCCTCTAGTACTGATAAGGATATGAAAGAGAAAATGAAAGAAAGATATAAGCTGCAGAAAGTTCACACAAAAGCATTGGTTGAGGAAGTGCGTGAAAGGTGTAGAATGGTAGCGGACGAAAGGTTGTCGCACAACTTCAAGAAGAACTCCAAACTCTCCTGGAAAGAGGTTGGAAGGACCCGGAGTGATGCGACGGCCTTAAGAATGAACAAAGTGCTTTCGAAAACCAATGACATCCTCTCATAAAAATCGGATTTCATGCAGGCATGGAGCAAATTTCATAGAGAAATGTATGCGTATGATTTATGATGTATGATCTTAGTGAGGGATCCGGGTGTGACCCAGACTACGACCTCGATGACACTGAGGTCATCAGTATGAAAGAGACTGAATGTGCGGTACGAAGTTTGAAATGTGGTAAGGTTGCGGGATTAGACAGAGTTACTGCTGAAATCGTCAAGTATGGTGGGCCTCGCGTCTGGAACAGCTTCCAATTGTTGCAATTTGTGCTGGCGGACGGGGGATATCCCGTACGATTGGCGATCCGCGGTCATTGTGCCTTTATATAAAGGTAAAGGTTCACATTATGACTGCAGGTGCTATCGGGCGATCAGCTTGACCAGTTTAGCAAGTAAAGTTTACTCGAAGGTACGTGTCAAACGTAGGATGCAAGATAAATCGGAAAGATTTCTATGGGAGGCACAATGGAGGACAACAAAATGGAGGAACCTCATTACGAATGTATGTTCTTAAGTCGATGAACAAATGATTTGATTTGAATGCGGATTTAGATCTGGAAGAGGATGCACGGATCAAATGTTTTCTCTTCGCATTATCACGGAGAAGCTTATTTATTTATTTATTTATGCTTTATTGTTTACACCTTATTTAAATATATGTAACAATAGGCGGACTTAATGCCATATGGCATTCTCTACCAGTCAACCTTACTTGATGAGGAAAAAAATAAGTGGCAGGTGTATTTAAAAAAAACATATTAAGGAGACTATAAAATTATACCATACATAATATACTATAAATAACATACACATGTATATATAATAACAAAGATATATGAATATACATACACAACCATACTCATATCTATACCATGATACATAAAAAATATTTTTTTGTGTTTTATTTATTATTGTTTTGTACATGTGCTGACTAAATGTTTTTTTCATTCGTTCATTTATTTCATAACGTGGGATTTAACTTCTTCTTCTTCTTTACTCACCTCCTTCGCATCGGAACTACGGGAACCCCATAAGCTCGCCACCCACTACGTCTAGATAGAGAGTGTGGTTTGTCACATCTGTAGCACACCCCTTGGGCATCTCGAGCGGATCTGCAAGAATAGTACTAAGCTGGACGAACAAACACCATCGACCCAGAATCTCTTCTTATACCACTTATCCTTACGCAAAGACGATTGACCATTAAATAAGAATGTAGGATAGAGTCACGGCCGTAATTTAATTTTTAGAATCTAGTCATATGTTTTTTCAATATACCTCTCCATTTCTCTCTTTCTCTGCCATTATTACGACGCGACCGGCTAAAGTACATACTGGTGTAATCTATCGAAGTAAAAATTTACCACCTACTTTCTTAAGAAAAAAAAAAGCTTTAAATTGCAATTAGATCCGACAGATGGATTATAAACTAATATAAAATAAATATAAATATATCTTCACGCAATTCCCAATACAGGGGTAGACAGAGGTCTAGTCTAGACAATTAAGTCCCTTTGACCCACCTTCCACCGAAGATATTTTAGGGATAACGTGACAGGTGGTGAGCCAGTCGCCATCTTTATGTCCAAGCCAACGATATGAATCGTACATAGGTTTTGAAAACCCATTGGTACGAGCCCGCCACTTGGCGATCGAACTCTGGTCTCTCGACTCGAAATTCCGACAACCCATGGACTCGGCTATCGTGACTACCTAGATTATAAACAACTCGAAAATACCAGAACAAAATTATGCAAACCGGTGACGGACTGCAGCGTCTAAGGTACAAGGTTTGTGTCTGCTGTATGTTGTATTGCGATCACCTATCATGTGATCAAACTTGGCAAATTAAGGCAATGGACATCTACAGGTCGTTAAGTAAGTAAAGCATCATAGAAAATTCACTGTAAATTCCCTTTTTTAATATTATTAATAAGTAATATTTTTAATAGAAAATACAACTTCCTCTTACTATTTAAGACCCTTTACGGTGTATCGAGACGCAAGCTCAACCAACTCGAAATCATTATCACCTTTTCAATTTCGCATCAAAGGCTCCCTTTCGATCGCTTACTGTGTCCCTAATTAGCAGATTCTCGTTCTGGTCCACTCGACTGGAAATTATTGTTTATTGGCAATAGCTCCACCACACCCGGGCACCAAGAGGACTACTGGCACGGAAAATTGAGGCAAAACCACTCTCTGTATTGCATAACCCGGTATTCAAATGCCTAATATTTGAACTAAATTTTTAATACTAATTAATCTTATACTAATTAAGCAAACCGGTAGTTTGGTAGAGAAATTCGACAATAGACTATTATTCGTTTGACATTATTATACGTTGAACGTATACAATACATTTTTATACTTTATTTAATTTATTTTAATCGGGTATTATGTATTAATTTTTAGTATGAGGACTCCACCTCCATATAAAATGTAACTATGACAAATCTCAGATTTCTCCGTGCCACCAATTTGATAAAAATTGATTTCTTTTCACGTTCATCGTATCGTTCATCTATCTTTTCAACAAACTAACAACAAGTCCTTCATACACAGTTACGTACGTAGTTTGTGTCGGTCATATAAACTATTTATACTTAAGTTATACTAATTTGATCTTATTGTACAATTAGTATATTTAGGTTACTTAGGTTTTGATATTATTCTTAATAAAGCTTATATTATGCGGTAGTTTATCACATAAATTGTCAAAAAATGGCCAAAATTACCAACTTTATCAATTTATACCGTGAAAGGGGGAAAATATAAATACGTCAAACCAAAAATCAAACCATTTGGGAGATATTGCTTATTAGAAACTATTACTACGCTATGACAATCCAAATTGGCATTCATCCAAACGATATTTCAAAAGCAACGCATACGTACGGAACGTAAGCGTTGTTTGGTCACAGCTTATATGGTAGACCACTAAAATCAAAATCTTCGATCATAAATAATAATTAATGCCTTATAACACTGCCTATTTTTGTTGTTTGTTTACTCGGAGCTTAACGAATGGAGTTTTGTTTACCAATGGCCAGACCAGATTACGTTAACGTCGAGATGGATTCCATGTAGGCTATGTTAGAATTATTTTATGATAATTTAAATAAAAAAAAATATAACTTAATTTCAAGAATTCATGATTACCGAATAATTTTTATTTATGTACTTTTTTATATTGAGAAGAGAGGCAAACGAGCAGGTGGCGCACGTGATGGTAAGTGATTACCGCCGCCCATGAACATCCGCAATACCAGAGGCATAGCAGATACGTTGCCGGCTTTGAGAAACAACCCATGAATTTGTGCTCAATTTTTTGATTATATTTTGTAACAACGACAACAAAATTGTGTTAATATTTACAATAATTATTAATACCTACAATAATCGTAGAGCCCTATTCCTCAAGACATGTTACCAAGAACGCAAAGTGTATTTCTTCTTGCTTAGTTGAATGGCTAGACTTAACCATTGAGCGAGAAAAGAACCAGCCCTCTGGTTAGCAGCGGCTACGACCAGTCGCGCACACACTTTCTTTAAAAACTGCAGCGCGCGGGGACCCCAGGGATCCATCGTCTCTACAGCAAATGGTACAAATATTTAGTATCTTTTAAAACATTCATATTTACGCCACTTTCCCGATTCCGCCGCCTCTGAAGCCGCTCCGGCCTTAAGCAAAGTATCCTTGATGTGAGTGGCCAGTAGCGTCCAACACAAGAGCTTTGCCCCCCTCCCAAGGGACTAATGTCGGGTTTCTTACCGTCTTCCCTAAATATTCCAAAAGGCTCTAAAACCGAGGGAATGTGTATGGAAATGTAGGCATTTATTATATTTAGGTATATAAATTTGATTACTTTTAAATATTAACTATATTTCTTTATTCGTACTTCCCAGGTTTCATTTTACTAGTTATGCCTGGCCCCGGAAAGGCAATTTTAGGAAATTGATGGAACTTTTTAAACAGTTGGGACGAGAAATGTGAAATAAGAAATGAGGATTTAATAAACAATCAAATAAGTATGTATCTATCCAAACTAAAAGGAAGAAAATAATTTTCAATAACCTATCTGTTAGTTTAGTTCAATAAGTTAGTCATTAACTATTATATTATTACGGACAAAATCATCAAATTATTGCATTGGTCTTTTATAAGTATAGGAATTTACAATTTAATCCGATGTTTTAAAGTGGGTGGAAATCACGTTACGTTACATAGATACATACATACCAAGCTAATAACCCACCCAACCCCTCGGCTATCGAGTTGTTGGATGGCTGGGTGGTGGGATTACACGCATCAGTTGTTTTAAATCTGTATTCTCTTTTCTTTACTTATGCCTTGTTTTTTGGCATAGGCGCCATCTACTATCCCTTTTTTTCTTTAATCTAATCACATAAAATTTCAGCATAAATATGCCTTAAAAATCAATACAATTGCATCGTCTCCTACATTTTATTTAATATCGAAAATGATGTTGCATTGGACGAAGCTCAAAAGATAAGACTGCGGTACTGACTGGAAATTTAGTTTTACAATTTCAATATTGGTATCAGAGACTATTTTTTATCTGCGTTCACAAGTTTGTCCGCGAGTATTTTGAAATTCAGAAACAATTTGCTGTTAATATAATGTTATTTTTTTCTGATTTCATTATATGGAAACTTGAGGAACTGTAAAATTTAATCGTAACTTATACATTTCAAGAGTTGCATGTTGCACTGGAATTGCTATGTTGAGTTAACTGTATGTTTGAAGTAAAAGCCAGTCAACGTTCAATAATACTGGGGTCAGGCAGTCTTTTCCGCGCGCCCCTCTGATAAATAAAGAGCAGAAAAGAACAATAAACCGACTCTTCTTTAGAAAACCTCTTATCTTCATTGCTTAAAAAAGGGTTCCTGTTACAGATGGCAGACTCTTCTTCTACCTAGGATTCTTATGGGTCACTACCACACTTTTCTCGAACATAGGATTGAGGATGTGGCCTTAAGATCAACAGTCGATTTATTTTATTAGCGTTGTACACACTCTCAAAACTAGGTATTTTGCCCCTAAATCGCAATGTAACAACTGTTGAGTTGTTCATGCTGTTCTATGAAGCATTTCATGTTAGCCCTCGGGAGTGACAAACATACGAAAAGGTTTTCTGGTATTATGGGCTGCAAAAGCCACTTACACATCAGGTGGTCTGTTAACTCGTCAGCCCCTAATGTGCCCATAGTTTTTAATTAGGAGTATAATTATATGGATCAAAGTCACGATAGCCGAGTTGTTGGGTGGTCGGAATTTCGAGTCGAGAGACCCGAGTTCGATCCCCAGGTGGCAGTACCAATGAGTTTTTCAAAAAACTTATGTACGAATTTCATCGTTGACTTGGACATAAAGGCGGCGACGGGCTCACCACCTGTCACGTTGTCCCGAAAATATCTTCGGTGGAAGGTGGGTCAAAGGGACTTAATTGTCTAGACTTGACCTCTGTCTACCCCTGTATTGGGAATTGCGTGAAGATATTTTATATTTTATTTTTTATTTTAATTATATGGATAGCCGCAATAAAAAGGCAAACAGGCACTCAAGATAAATCTTAACTGACTCTGAAAACCCTTCCAAATATAGTGACGCCAGTGTCCAGTTGCTTTTAGAGTACTTTTAATAATAAAGATTATGAAACATTAAAAAAAATATTTTACAATAGATTTTTAATAAATTGGATCGTAAAATAATTAAATTTTCCAAGGAAGTACAAATTTGTTTATTCAATTAAAATTTAATTTCTTAAGCTTTTCAATTACGAGAAACACAAGATCTGGGTCGTAAATTCCCAGTTAAATACTTCATCGTTATTGTCTGTGATG
Organism: Sericinus montela; assembly: GCA_029286605.1. Lineage (NCBI taxonomy): Eukaryota > Metazoa > Arthropoda > Insecta > Lepidoptera > Papilionidae > Sericinus > Sericinus montela. Next base: position 1,257,473 of record JAGSMR010000056.1, on the reverse strand, counting down.
TTATTAGTATAACAATAAATACGCTTGCTTTCAATTAAATTACACAGATCGCTATAAGTTCTCATTACATGCCACCTGCTGAGCAGTTTCAGCGGGGTATATATATACATATAGAGAGAGTATTTTTTGTACCTTCGTTGTTTCTGATTCTATAAAACAATTGCTCATAACAAGTGCAATCCTCCCTATCTATAAAAATATCTATGTATTAGTAATTTATTAAAGAGTATTTAAAAGTTTACTACTGCAAGCTTACACAAGACTTAGGCATCTCACATAAGAAAAATTTCCATAAGCGACAAGCGGATTTGCGGGTTTGATCTAATAAATCGTACCTTAGTCACTACTACTCGTCATCGGTATATTTAACTTTAGCTGAACGTATTTTGAGATTGTTATACCGCTATCGGTACGTAGCCATTGTCAAGCTTTTTCTTACACACCTCTCATGACAACAACTGGAAATCAGGGTGTGGTATCGGCGTGAGAATTCGACTCTTTCTACAAGTCGTAAGAGACGACGGGGAAAAGCTTTTAGAAGGTCGATAGCTACCGACAGATTTCAAGATAATCATCTCTAAAAATACCAGACTAAAATGTAGCGATCGTGTCGAATACTCCTTATGTGAAAGGCCTATGTCGAATAGTGAAATTTTACAGGCTGTGAAATAAGACAGTAAATTAATTACCAATTATAAAAATTGGCCTGACTTAATAGGAGGACATCGATCGAGATGTGGTTGATAAATCGATGCTCCCACTCTGACTGCCGTAAGTACCAAGGTTACTTGATGGTAAAGAATGTAGGCAGTAGCTGGCTTTCTTTGTCGAAACACTTAGAAAACGAGCGCGGTCTCTCTCAAAGTTATTAGTCATAATAAATCAATCGAAACAGTTTCAGTTGATAGTTGCAAGCATAGACTAGAGGTTTAATCGTTTTCCAATAAGTGAGCAATTATTGGGACAATAATTTGCCATGAAACGGCATGTATAATACCGGTAATAAGAACATAATAGCATTAACGATACAGTTACTAATTCGCTTACATCGTATTAGAGTTTTTGATGATTACGGGATTAATTGAAATGCATACCTAACTGCCGTATAGTGTAAGAATTATGTACCTACTTTATTTCTGTGGGCTTGGTAAGAGGCAACTAAAATCGGAAAGGCTGATTGTGCATATGGATAATCATCTCGAAAAAACCCACACCGGAAATTAAATAGGCGGCGATGGACAGCAGCATCTGGTACTGTGATCGCCAATCCGAATCGCCAAGCATGGTGATCAAAAATGGCAAACCCTTCTTATGGGAAAGGTCATTGTCCTACAGGAGACTTACAGAAGTATACCTGACTACTGGGAGTCATTTTGGTATCAAAGTATGAATCACCATTTTTGCCCATGGTATGAAAAAGGCCCAGGCTATAATTTTTCTTCTGATAAAAACGACATGACCGATTTTTGTTAAAAAAAAATATATCAAAAATATGTAAAGAGTGGTCACGGTGAAAGCATATACCACCAACTTTCTTCCCGGGGATGTCGTAAGAGGCGATTAAGGGAAAAGCCTTGAAAATGCAATTGGCTACCGACAGACGGAATAAGCATCTCTGAACATGCTAAACCAAAATTCAAATGACTGGTGACGGGCAGCAGTGTCCCTGATGCGAGGTGACTAGTACTGCGATCGGTCTGTGTGTATGTCTATTATTCAAAGTTATTTTTCAAATCTCCTAAATAAGATACTAAATATTTAGGATCCTATTTATTTATCCTAGTATTGGGTAAATGGTCGTCAGTTGTATTTAGCAATAAATAAACAATACTTATGAAGTTTTTTCCATCATAGTCCGCATAATCTGAACGGTATTTTATAAGATTAAATCGGTGATTATGATAACATGTTCATAATTATAAATTAATAGAAATGTAATCATAAGCGCTGACTTAATGATTGATTAAGATTGATGTATCTAGATTTGAAATCGCTTAAAAATAATTTTTATATTTATTTATCTCTTCTCGTTTCCTTAATTTAAAATAATTTATAGCTACAAATTATAACTACAAATTATAACTACAAATTATAACTAAAAAACATATTAAAAAAACATATTATTGGTGTCGATTCTATGGTAAATAAATCAATAAATTTTTTCTTTAGCTCTTCCTATACAATAAAAATACAAGTTCTTGGGAATGCCCTCACATGACATGGGTGACAGGTCATGCCCTGCCCGTACACAGGCATTACTGTCAAAATAAAGTGACTGAACATCCCTTAGGACTGGGTTATCCACATCATACCCCGGCAACAGTTCCCACATTTTTTTCTTAAAATAAAAAAATATCTTCACACAATTCCCAATACAGGTGTAGACAGAGGTCTAGTCTAGGCAATTAGGTCTCTTTGTCCCACCTTCCACCACACATATTTTCGAGACAACGTGACAGGTGGTGAGTCCGTCGCCGTTTTTGTGTCCAAGCCAACGATGTAATTCGTACATAAATTTTTTGAAGAACTCATTGATACTGCCAACTGGGGATCGAACTCGGGTCTTACCCGAGTTCGATCCCAAGATGGCCGGTGAGTCGAAATTCCGAATACCCAACCACTCGGCTATGGTGATTTTTTTCTTAATTTTTATATTTATGCCTTATTAAACCTTACCATTATGTAAGTTCAAAAGACTGACATAATGCAAAGAGCATTCTCTACCTGTCAACCTTAGGGAGTGATAAAACGTTAAAGGCGGTTAAGTAAAATAAAAAAATATTTTATAAAACGCTACATGAATAAACTATCTATACATACAAACGCAATATCGACATTTACATAAATACACATATACGAACAAACATACGTATACAAAAAGTATAAATATACTAAATATAATATGAATAAGTCACGATTTTCAAAAACTTATGTACGAATATCGTAGGCTGGGACATGAAGACGGCGACGGGCTCACCACCTGTCACGTTGTCCCGAAAATATCTTCGGTGAAAGGTGGGTCGAAGGGACTTAATTGTCTAGACTCGACCTCTGCCTACCCCTATATTGGGATGTGCGTGAAGATATATAAATATACTATATATAAATACATTAACATGTAACTACGTAACACAAAAATATAAATTAAGATGTCGATGACGACAATTCAGGAATTTAATTTTGTTTTTTTTTTTTTTCAGAAAATAAACCTTTAATGTTCTTTTTAAACCCTTACTTTTTCTATTAAATTTACTTTTTCTATTAAACCCTTAATGATCTTTTTGAATGTGATTTTATTAAAACATTGTCTTAACTTTTCTGGCAAGGAATTCCATAGACGCGCAGCTTGTACAGCAATCGACGAAGAAATGAAACCGGAACAATGAAGAAGAATGAAGAAAAAATACAGAGAGTAAATTCTCTGAAGAATGAAGAAGTCGGTTATGTGTATCACTCAAGCATGGAAACTTACTTTTCAGGTAATCTGGATAAAGACTATCGAAAAAAAATTTTGAAATCCATTGTCATGTCTTCGTTCTCGAATAGAAAGCAATTTAAGCTGGCAACGAAATGAAGAAACATGGTCATATTTACGAAGACAAAAGATAAAACAGATACAGATAATAATTTCTTGTATTTACGCGAATGCTACACATCCCTACTAATATTATAAATGTAAATGTAAGTTTGTTTGTTAAGCTTTCACGTGAAAACTACTCAACCGATCATCATCAAACTTTGTACACTTTGAAACTTTGTATATTCTTGGAAGTATTTTTATATAATTAGGATGTCGCGTTAAAAGTTATACCGCGTGCGAAGCCGCGTGGGGCAGCTAGTCTTAAATAAAACTGTTAAAAACCTATTAAAACCGCGATAAAATCCGAAATTTTTTTTTTTTAAGACGGATACAGTTGTTTATTAGGCGGTCCAGCTCATCTAGTTGATTCTCTTTGAGATCAGGATACATCAGCATAATCTATAATAGGCAAAATAAGAGATTGCACCAGTTATCTCTACCTTGACCGGGAGAAAGTTTCTGAGTCCATTTAAAACACTCAGTTTTGAGATGATTGAACGGCTCATTTTTTTTAAATGTCTACCCATTTACAAAAAAATAACAAATTAAGTTTGACTCTAAGTAAATACCTAGGTTTTCTATATATGGAGGGTATGGTAAAATATACCCATCAATCATAAAAGATGAAACACAAGTACCTGTCACGATTGATGGGTATATCAGGATCTTTGAAAATACTCGGATTGTCGGATACTTCCCAATATTATGGCATGACATTTATTAGGGTTGACCTGAATGCCAAACATTCCAGCCCACCTACATAAATTAAATAAATCTATATTGCCTTTGTCAACTGCATTGTTTATATTATGGGCGTCTGCGTGAGTGCAAATTTGTAGATCATCAGCATAGAAATGGTAAGAATAACGAAGGGGAGAAGAGAGAAAATTATTAAAGATGGATAATAATAATGGGAACAACATTCCACCATGGGGCTCGCCAGACAGGAGCAGATGCATTATTTTCTGATCTAACAGCCTATTGACGAACACAGATGTAAGAAGGAAACTACTCTAGAACCAAAGGAGAAAAGTCGAGTTTACGGAGCATGGCGAGGAGAATGTCATGGATAAGTCAATGAGAACAAGCACAGTGACCATATCAAATGCCTGCTCAGGACCTATGAAAGCACAGAAAATCTTCTGTTTAGCAGCCAGATTTCCACATTTCCGTGATCACGTGGAGAGAAAACACTTGATCCGTGCATCCATTTCTAGGCCTAAATAATTATTGCGCCCTCCCATAAAATACTTTCGGGTTAGTCACGCATCTTACGCGTCAAAAGCTTGGTGTATCCTTACTTGGTCATGCTGATCACCCGATAGCTAGCGCATTCAAGATTTGAACATTTACTTTTATATAAAGGCGCAAACAGGTCTCTAGACTGCTGAAAGTAGGTGAAATCTGATGAATCAGGTACACATACTATTTTTTTTTCACTAATTTAGATTTAGACTTGTCAAACATAGTTTCGTATTCTGACCAGTATCATTATTCGTATTGTTATCTCTAAAATTAACAATATTTCAGAGAGTGTCATCATACACTGTTAAATTTACCTTTTCCGTATACTGTGTTTTTATTTAACTGTCACTTGACGCAAAATCATATAACAGTACTAGTCTTTGTATTTAACTTAAAAAATATTTGTATACCATCATGAAACAGTAATTTAAAATCACGTGCCACCCAGAATAACAAAACACACTAAAATAAGATTTCAATTTAAAATAATATTTTGTGTGTGTAAAAAATAAAATCAATATAAAAATCAAATCAAATAAAATCACTACGTTTCGTCCTATGAATGGTCCACACCTCTATGTCTGTATTTTCCTATTTCTCCTTCTCATTTCACATCTCTTTTATTTGCTTATCATTGATTCTGGCAAAATAATAATAATAAATATAAGAAACACATTTTGCGCAAAGGATCAAACATAAACTTGGAATGGCCATCTCTTAGCCACATTAAGAGACAAAATGGAAACATTAACGGTTATCTTACAACATTACAGCGTTATTAGAGGTAGGTACTTGAGCGCAATAATTATCCAATTGCTCAAGTTTGTCAATTATGACAAGAACGAAGTTAAATTTAAACTTTGTAATGCGAAATATCTTGATCGTCTAGGTAGAGACAGATAAAATTATTGAGTATTTTAATTATTTTTAAATAAAATACAAGTTACAGAAACAAACTCATTTTGTTTAATTTTAAATTAATTCAGATTTCACAATTTGTGATTCCGGTAGTGGAATCATTAGCTAAAGTAAGGCACAAAAGGTTTACGAGTCCTCCTCGGGCTTGATTATGAGTTTCAACATCAATAAAATCATTAAGCGTTATGAAAGGAACAAAGTTAATTATTTGCATAGGAGCACGAGATGTTTCTTCTGCTTTAATCTCAAGAGCGTTAGCAGAATAAGAAATACACGCTTTTATATCAATTAATCTTAAACCGACTGCTTGAGCACACTGGTAACTGTTTTGCAAGTACGCTGGATAAGGACTTGAAAACTCACATGACATATAATCTAATTGAGCATGTTTATTTCCTTGTAATAAATGAATCGCACATCTATGTAACTGGTTGGCCCAGCAATCGTTAGGTCCAAATTGGCATGTCAGAGTTCCGTTTGAATCTTTTCTTGTTCTCCCCCAAGGAACGAATTCTAAGTTCAGGTACTGACCATATAGTTCATAAGCTGGTACTAATTGTTGATTAATAAAATTCACGGTATCACCACATCCCGATGTAGTACCCACAGTAATTTTTATTCCACCATTAATAGTTTGCACACTGGCTTCGACACATAATATTACAATGTATGAATAAAATAACATAAATAACTTGACTATTTTTGCCATTGTACAAAATGCTATATGCTTCTAAAGCCGTCAATTACAAACAAAGGTTTCATAAAAATATTCGTTATTTAAGAATCAATATTTTGGCTAATAAAATAACTTTTCTATCCAAATTTATTGAATCTCTTTGGATAAGATAACGTTAGATAATACATTTTGCAGTCTGTAGTTGTATATTAAGTGTATGACTAGAGGACATTGATATACTAATTTCTGTAGTTAGAAGCCATACATAGTACCTTATCATTTAGTATATCATTTTATTCTCATCTTTAATTATTGACAATTTACATTTAAAGTTCTCCTTGTATGCTAATCAAAGTAACCTATAACACAATATGTTATCAAAACATTATTGAAATAGTTCTCTTAGCCAACACTTAAACTAATACCAATTTTATAAAGTTACCTAATTATTTTGCCTTTAAAAAGATAAGATCTATTATATTTTTAATATTATATATTTTTCATTACATAAATATTTTTCATACATTTTGGAAAAATAAGTCACGATGGCCGAGTGGTTGTCGGAATTTCGAGTCAAGAGACCCGAGTTCGATCCCCAGGTGGCAGGCTCGTACCAATGGGTTTTTCAAAAACTTATGTACGAATTATATCGTTGCCTTGGACATAAAGACGGCGACGGGCTCACCACCTTCGGTGGAAGGTGGGTCAAAGGGACTTAATTGTCTAGACTAGACCTCTGTCTACCCATGTATTGAGAATTGCGTGAAGATATTTATTTATTTATTTATTATTATTTATAACCATTAAGAAATCAAAATCATTGTAAAAGCCAAAATTGTTCATAAAATGACAAAATTTGCTTTGTTTTATTGCAACAAAATATTAAAATATTACAGACTAAATGATTTAACAACACTATAATGTACCCACAGACCGATGTGACATTATTGAATGTACGTTTTAGACATGCTGAGTAAAAATCTGTAAAATATATATGTATCTACACGCACAGTCCCTGAGGGGGTAGCCAGATAGAACATATCGCCAAGTGTCACATACCTCTTTCGCTCACATGGTTTTCGAAAGTTAATCTCGGCCTACCTCGACACCTTTTAAAATTATATTTCACGTTATATATTTTCTTCACCATTCGATCTTGGCGCATTCGCTCAACGTGTCCAAACCACCGAAGTACACCCTTATCTATTTTAGTGATAAGGTCATTTTTTCAATAGTGGTAGAGCCACGCATCAGCTTTTGTTGTTGCATGAATGGGCCGGCTCGACCGGGAAAGTACCCTGGGGGGGGAACCAGCACCACCCTACTGGATCTTCTGCTGACCTCTCATCCGGACGGCTATGTGGTCTTCATCAATGCCTTGGGGTTCATCGGACCACTGCCTGATTCGGAGTAAAGAGCCTATCATGTGCCGATTCCGGTCGCGATCTGCAGGCTACCGCGATGTGTGGCATTAAAGGACGGCGATTTGGAAATGGATGCGGTCTTTCTTTGCATCCTGGCCCTCGCTCACTCGCTTGTTTATACTTGGGGTCTATGTACCGACGGATCTGCTCGGAGGTGAGTCATAAAAGGCCAGAGTAAATAACAAGAGAGAGAGAGAGAGAGGAATTTTGGGATAGCTTGCTTGAATAAATGCAGAGAAAATGAACGGATTGTGATTTTAGGGGACTTTAATGGGTGGGTTGGAGTAAAGCGTGATGGGTATGAAGGAGTACTGGGTACGTTTGGAGAAAAGAGAGTGAATGAAAATGGGAGAAGCCTGCTGGAAGTATGGAATCTGTGCGTGACCAATACAATGTTTGAGCACAAAAAGATCAATTTGTATACAAGAAATAAGGGTGAGTCTAGAAGTATGACTGGTTTTATAATTGTGGATGAAAGTCACTCGGGCATACCGCGGTATAGTCCTTGACACAGACCACTTCCTGGCCATAGCACGATGTATGGCCTCTTTAAACGGTGTCGACACCGAGAAGCCGTGTCTACGAGTGTCTTAGACAGAATAAAAGTGTAAAATCTACAAGAAAAAGCCAAAGAAGAGTACGTAGAACAAGAAACACGTACAAAAAGTACGTACAGAAATAATGTTTTAAAGGCATAGAAAAGTTAGGTGTGATTGAAGATTTGTGGGAGACATTTAAGAAAAGAGTCGTGAATGTTGAGGTATGCGGGGTAGCTAAAAGAAGGAAAGGAAAAAAGTACTATAATATGTGGATGGATAAAGATGTACAAAGGGCTATGCAAGAAAAGAAGAAAGCGTGGTTGGATTGGTGAGCAACAAAAGCTAACCAAAACCTTCAAAAGGCGTCAGATATCGAGATAAAGGAAGCAAAGTATAAAAGATTCAAATCAGCTACGAAAGATGTTGTGACTAGAAAGAAAGAAGAACGAAAGGATGATTTTGATAGGAGGCTCACTCAAGATTTCCAATCAAACATCAAGTTTTTCTGGAAATCCATCAAAACAGCCAGAGGAAAAACTTCTACTTCGGAGCTGAGTACAATCAGGAGTCAAGATGAGAGCGTTATAAAAGGAGAAGAATGTTTGTTTGAAAGAGAGAAGCTGCAGGTACTACTACCGGCACCTTCCATCATTAATATAAATGTTGATAAAAGTGAGATAAGCATGAATAAAATACATAGTGAAAGCGTTGAAAAGTATGAGATTAGGTAAGGCTGCAGGGTATGAAAGGATTACCGTCGAGATGCTGAGAACTGGACAGGGCATAGTGGCTAGTCAGCGTTACCGCCATTTCAATTTGTGCTGGCGAAATGGGCAATTACCGGGAGACTGGTGCAAAGTCGTAATCATGCCATTGTCCAAGAAAAAAGGGTCACGGCAGGACTGTATAAATTATTGCGGCATATGCGTTCTCAGCGTTGTCAGTAAATTGTATGCGAAAGTATTGATTGAAAGGGTTGTGAATGAAATAGACAAAAAAGTATGGGATGCACAAGCGGGATTTAGAAAGGGAATGGGGTGTACGGATCAGGTCTTTTCCATGCGGTATATAGCCAAAAGTGTCTGCCTAAAAACCAGAAGGTCTATTGCACGTTTGTGGATCTAGAAAAGGCCTATGACGTAGTGGTGAGGAATGAATTGTGTTCAGCATTATTCGTAAACGGTGTTAGCAGTATCCTCATACGGGCATTACAATCTCTTTATAGGGATTCTAGTGCTTGTCTAGGATAAACGGGGAATACACTGAATGTTTAATGTCGAAAAAGGTGTTAGACGGGGATGTGTAGCGTCACCGTGGCTGTTTAATCTGTTCATGAACAATTGCTTGACAGATTTAAAAGAGAAAGAAAGTGGGTAAAGAATGAAAGAGTTACTCGTCAAATGTTTTCTCTATGCTGATGACCAAATATTACTTGCGTCTTCAGGCGAGGAGTTGCAGGAGATGGTAACAGCTATGTGTGGAGCTATTGTTAGAAAGGGAATGAAGATGACCGATGACGGCACCGATTCTAACGCGACTTTTCCGGTACTCCTACTCTCTAGGCGTCAGCCCGAAGGCGTGGAAGACAGCTTTGATGCACCCGATCCCTAAGAAAGGCGACCACTCAGATCCGTGCAACTACTGACTGATCGCCATCACCTCCTTTTGAGAACAACTCAAAAACAATGGAGTCCATTATAAACAGCCAGCTCTTGAGATACTTAGAGGAGCACCAGTTAACCGCCAGTACGGCTTCCATCAGGGTAGCTCACCTGGAGATATTTATGGGGATCGAGTATGGTACAAAGCGCTTCTCTTGAAGCTTCCGTTATATTGGCTTTCTGAGTAATTTTGTCCCGTACGAGATTTCGTTAGACAAAATCTCGGACTGGGACCGACTAAATTTAGTCCAATTCAACCCTAAAAAGACACAAGTTTGCGCGTTTACCGCTAAAAAGAAACCCTTATTCATATCACCTCGTTTTGAGAGCACTCCCCTAGTTACCTCAGCCAGCATTGGCATTCTTGGCGTCGACATATCGAGCAACGTTCAGTTTCGCGATCATATGGAAGGGAAGGCCAAATTGGCCTCTAAAAAGCTTGGCGTGCTCAGTAGAGCCCAACAGTACTTCATGCCGGCTCACCGCTTGCAACTTTGTAAGTCGCAGGTTCGGCCGCACATGGAGTACTGTTCTTATCTCTGGGCAGGGCACCACATTCTTCTCCTGCTATTTGAGCGTATTCAACGAAGAGCGGCTCGAATCGTAGATGACCATGTTCTATCTGATCAGCTAGACCCCCTGGCTTTGCGAAGAGATGTTGCATCTCTTTGCATTTTTTACAAGATTTTCTACGGGGAGTGGTCCGAGGAATTGTTAGGATTAATCCCAGCCGCTGAATTTCACCATCGAACCTTACGGTATAGTCAAAAATTCTATCAACACCACCTTGATGCTTGGCATCCCACCACAGTGCGATTTTCTGCCACGCACTTGTGCTTTATGGAATGTGCCGCCGTCAGCACCGATACTACTTAGGGACTTTCAAAAAAAGAGTCTATACCTTTCTCAAAGACCGGCAACGCATCGGCTTTTCCTCTGGTATTGCAGGTGTTCATGGGCGGTGGTAATCACTTAACATCACGTCAGCCACCAGGTCGTTTGCCTCCTATTCTTAAAAAAAATATTCAAACCTACCATATTGCGAATCTCTTCGTTTCGCTTTCGGTCGGCCAAGATAACGCCGAACAAATTACGAAGATATCGCAACTCCATTACATTCAACTTGCTTATATGCTTCAACTCAGGTTTCGCTGCTATATAGCAAAGTTGGTACCAGCACTGCGTTATGTATGGCAAGGAGTGCACTTTTCACTTCGCCTTGCCTTTGGACTAGCGCAGTCAGGACACCGTTGATCTTGTTGCCGGCAGTGATACGACTGTCTACATCTATATCACATTTTCAATTCCGGTTAAAAGTGCTCACCAGGTATATAATCTCATTTGCAAGTTTTAGACATTCCTGGTTTACATTTATTTTACACTTCATTCTAACTGCGTCCTTTCAAATACCACTCCCTTAGTTTTATTAGCATTCAAACCTTTATTTTCCCATTCCTCTTTCATACACGTGACTAATGCTTGCAATTCTGTCTCTGATGGTGTAGTAAGCACTGCATCATCAGCATATAGAAGACGATGTACTTTTACTTACTACTATTTACTTCTCGCCCTTTGTCCTCTCAAAACTACGTAAAAATCTGAAATTCTTTAAGACTTAAATTTAGTTGAGCATTTTTACAGCTGCTTTTTTGTTTTTATTTTTTTTTATTTGTTTACCTAGTACTTTTAACGAAATAAAACATTAAATATCAATTAATAAACTCATGCATAATTTATAATGCGCCTGTTGCTTTCAATTGTTTTAATCTAAAAACAAATTTACTTTCATAAACTTTACAGTTAAATTATTTTTTAACAAATTCCAGTTGGAATTCATTAAAAAATATTTAACTGTTTTTTTTTTTATTTATTTCAAGCATTTTTCATTGTTATCTTCTATCTCTGCGGAGCTTACTGAGATACAACTGAGATAAAAACAATAGATATACTAGTATATCGTGTCGGAAAAACATGTCTTTATAGACATGTTGTTGGACGAATCGACTCACTTCACCGCCGCCGTTGCCAGAAGTTCCGGCACTTCTCCCAATGCTCTCACCGTCCTCCATGTCGAGGAGCACGCAACACGCGAGTGCCCACGAACACCAAAGGGCTTTGCTTTTTACTTGGAGAAAAAAGAAAGAGAAGCCAAAAAGGAGCAAGCAGAAGGCTGAAACCATAGGAACACCCAGCGCGGCAACAGAGGCGGAGGCCCAGGTAGCGACGCACACGATCACTGCTACGGACCCAGTTCCAATCATCTTGCGCGGAATTGCCAACTTGTTGCTTATCAATGGCAGAGCCTGCGGAGGTAAGACTCATCCACTGGAACGCCAATGGGCCGAAGACCATGATCACTCTCTAGATTCAGCTGCTGCAGGAGAAAGACATTGACATCGTGCTAGCGTCGAAAACTCACCTGCATCCTCGCGATGTCATCTGGGTCCCTTACTACTAGGTATATCGACAGGAAAACGCCATTTTGGGGACAGGACAGTCCCACCCGTGAACCTGCAGGCCATGTACGACCTTGGGAACGACGCGTTACTTGGAAGCACTACCCACCGTATTTACGCAGTGTACAGGCTACACCAACAGCCAAAAATTTGTGTATCGGAAAACTGCTGGAGAGCCCCTACCCGACGCTGATCACAGGAGATCTGAACTGCAGGCACACGAGTTAGAATTCAAGGATGACCTGCCCGAATGGCAGAACACTATTTGATGATGCGGAGATAGCTGGCTTTCACGTCTCAGGCCCGGAGATCTCGACCAGGTACCCCACAGTGGACGACAATATAGCGGAGGTTCTGGACGTAATAGTCACGTACCGTATTGCCACTCCCCCGTACCAGGAGGTCTTCCTCGATGATCTAGGGTTAGACCTCCTGCCGATGCTGGCGATCCTGGTAGCACCCAAGAACACAACAGCACCAGCACCAAACAATAGGAGAGGCAACTGGGACAGTTTCCAGCAGCTGCTCGAAGGAAGCACGACATCCACTTCCATTTGCTCCAGCGTGGAAGTTGAAGAACTTTGTAACCACCTCCAATGGGAAAATCCCAGGGAGCGACACCTCGCCACATCTCCTCACTTCTGGGGAAGAAGAGGAAGCTTCAGAAACTATAGCAGCAAACTAGGTGTTCTACTTGAACGCGCTAACGGCAAGGGTAAGGGACGCCATCCGGCAACACTCGGCCGAGAACTGGATTGAGCACGTGGACAGAATTGAAGGCGACTCGACTGGCCTTCCATTCACAAGGTCTGCCGGCAGCTCTCTGGCACGAAAGCGAAGATTCGCCCGCTCAAGCTCAAGGATGGCTCCCAACGCTATAAGGCAAAATACCGAGCAGAAATGTTCGGGCCGGTAGACGAAGAAGGTCAAGGAAGCTGGACAGTGATATCGTCGTGCCTGGTGGGGCACATAATTCACCAGACCGGCTTCATAAATGCCCCAGGTGCAGACGGCGTACCGATCACCGCGCTAAGACACTTTTCGCTGAAGACTATCTGCTGAAGGAAGCAACAGTTTGGATATAGGGCTGAACACTCGACTAGCCTGCAGCTCACCAGAGAGGTCCAAGCTGTTACGCGCTAGCAAGTAATTAATGAAAGGCGAACCTACCGAAACAAAAAGACGTCATTCTGCGCACCATAGTCGGCGCACTGTGGAGAGTACGCAACTCCGGAATAAGGAGGGACCTGACGATTGAGACTTTGGATTCCTTCGTCAGGCGCCTCGCTTCGACTTTGTTTGAGCGTGTAGACGCTTCAAATCTCCAACAAAGACGGGGCATGGCGGTCCCCGGGGAAAATGGCAAGAAGTCCAGGGGCCACTCTCTGGGGGAGGGCTCCTCACGGTAAATCAGTGGGAGAAGGATCTTAACTAAGCCTCACCGTGCAAGGGTGGTCAAGGAAATCACAGGGCCATTCTCGCACCTAAGGCCCCATCCATATTAATGGATGGCGATACGCAACCACTGGAAGAGTCAGGAAAAAAGGAAGAAGCCTTTCTCTGCTGGAAGAGTGAAGGAAGGTCTCGGCACAGTCGCCCCAGCACGAGTGCAGGCGAAGAAGACCCTGTGAACTCATTCCTTGCAATCTTTACGGGAAGTGAACTTCTGTTCATTTGTTTTATAGTTACAGTGGAATTCATTTTAAATTTGATAACACTTTTGGATTAACGTAAAAAATTACATTATTAAAAAACATTTAAAATTTTCGTCGCCGTCTTAGTGACGAAATCAATGATACTAATCGTACGTAAATTTTGGAAAACTCACTGGAACTCACGAGTACATCATGATAATGGAACTTGGCTATATTATATACCCAAATACTTGACTACAAAATATTACTTAGATATGTGTCAGATATGTAAGAAAAATTTCCTGTATTTTGCGAATTCAGACATTCATGCATAACGGCCTGTGATAGTCCACTGCTGGACATCGGCTTCACCCTTGAGAGGATTTGCCATGCTTGACAAGCGGATTGGTGATCGCAGTAACAGTCATCTTGCACCTTAGACAATGCTACCTGTCACCGCTCTTCTTATTTTGGTCTGGTATTTTCAATTTATTTATATTTTGGTTAGCCCGCCATTTGTCGGTAGCTATTGATATTGTGAAAGCTTTTCCCTTTCACGCCTTTTATGACATGAAAGGATTGGCATATTCTTAAGCCAATACCATCATGGACATGCGATAATATTGTTTAAATTATTTTAACCTAAAATAATTTAAACAAGTTTATTCATTATGTAACTATTTATATACCAAAATGAGCTTCATTCTTATATATATATATATATATATATATATATATATATATATATATATATATATATATATATATATATATATATATATATATATATATATATATATATATATATATATATATATATATATATATATATATATATATATATATATATATATATATATATATATATATATATATATATATATATATATATATATATATATATATATATATATATATATATATATATATATATATATATATAAAAATATCTTCACGCAATTCCCAATACAGGGGTTAGAGAGAGGATAGTCTAGACAATGAAGTCCCTTCGTCCCACCTCCCACCTAAGATATTTTCGGGGCAACGTCATAGGTGGTGAGCCCGTCGTCTTTATGTCCAAGCCAACGATATAATTCGTACATAACTTTTTGAACAACCCATTGGTACGAGCCTGCCACCTGGAGATCCAACTCGGGTCTCTTTACTCGAAATTCCGACCATCCAACCACTCGGCTATCGTGACTGTTTTGCATTGTTAAATTTTAGATTATTTAAAATAAAGTGGCTAAATGAAAATAATTATTATAGTTTTAAGGAACTCATACATTCAATAAATTGAAATATAATACAGAACAAATTCTATACAAAATAAAATTTTGCATGCTATTATTATGCCCAGCAAAACATGCATGCTCTTAATAATAATTTAACATGTGTATATACCATGTTTTATGCAATAAATTATCATTATTATTATTATAAAAATTCCTTATTTGGCCCCCATATTCATTCAAAGAACAGAAAAGTTGTAAGCTTTCTCATAAATAATTAAAATGGAGGAACATTTTAATCTGAATTTATTGCATAATGTAGCGGTTATTCAATTAAGGTTAATATACTTAAAAATGTAAGACTTCCCCTCTGTAAGACGCGTGGTACCAGGCAACCGCAGTATTAATGAAATTGACTTCCCTAGAGATAAAACCCAGACCCCCTAGCCAGGGTAGTTTCCTGGCGGGGAGCTTCGCTAAAGGATTCCACTGTTTTAGGCAAATGTAATGGAGTTGTGTATATTTATATACGATGTACATTACGCGTTCCTTAAAAAAGAAGTCCCGAAAATATCTTCGGTGTAAGGTGAGGGACTTCGTCTAGACTAGACCTCTGTCTACCCCTGTATTGGGAATCGCGTGAAGATATTTATTTATTTATTCTTAAAAAAGAAAAAAAACTTATACAACTTACACTAACTTAATATTATTTTAATTTTATTGCGCAACTTCTCATTGTACTGTTGTTATATAAAATTATGCCTCTTCAGAATATAATGACAGTATAAAATAAATATGAAATGAAATAACATAAGATCTATTTCTTATGTTATTTAATTTCACATGTCGGTAAATTTAAAAAAACGCAAGTTATAAATTGGATGTAGCTCTGTGACCTTCGCCGGAAGGTGACGCCGTATTGTCTCATTTTAATTGCCACGATAAATAATAGAACAAAATATTTTCACTCCTTTCCCTTTAATGGGGTAGATAGACCGCACCGACGTACCTTGCACCGAATATATTTTTGGGACAACGTAACATGTGGTAAGCCTGTCGCCGTGTTTATATATATATATATATATATATATATATATATATATATATATATATATATATATATATATATATATATATATATATATATATATATATATATATATATATATATATATATATATATATATATATATATATATATATATATATATATATATATATATATATATATATATATATATATATATATATATATATATATATATATATATATATATATATATATATATATATATATATATATATATATATATATATATATATATATATATATATATATATATATATATATATATATATATATATATATAATGTATCGTACGTATGTTTACATTGGTTTATAGTGGTGGAGCCACGCATCAGCTTTTGTTGTTGCATGAATGGGCGGGCTCGACGGGGAAGTACCACGACCTCACAGAATACCGGCGTGAAGTAGAAGTCTAACAAACTTCTGCGTTTCGTCTGGTGAGTGCAGGTAACCGGTGGCCCACACACCCCCCTCCCCCAGAATGGGGAGGGGGCAATCTAAGGGAGGCAACGCATCTGCTAAGCCTCTGGTATTGCGGGTGTTCACGGGCGGCCGTAATCACTTACCATCACGTGAGCCATCTGCTCGTTTGCTTCCATTTTCTATAAAAAAAAAAATAGTATTTTTGTATTTGCAACATTATTTTAGATCTCGCTCTTTATTTAACTGCACTGCTTATACATTTTATTTCTATGTAGCCTGATGGTTGACTGATAGAGAATACTGTTTGGCATTAAGTCCGCTATATGTATTACTTTGTGCATTGAAGCTTAAGTAAATAGATAAGCCTAAATAAATAATAAATAAATAAGAAGCTTAAATAATAAATAAATAATTCCGATCACCCAACCATTCGGCTATTGTGACTTTACTGACTGTTTTGATGGTGCGTTTATTCGCGACTATTCGCGTGTTGCGATGTTGCAGGTATTGCAGGTTAAAGAAGTTGCTGCTGTAGGCTATGTGCTGTGTTCGTATTTAGATCTACGGTATAAATCGTACATAAGTTTTGTCAAAACAACTTGCAGTCAGTGGAGACAGCCGAATCAACTATGTTTTTTTTTTTTATTTTCTAATTAATTGTAGTATCAATGATTAAACTATTTTAATTATTTCATTAAAACCATTAGTTAAGTTGTATATCTATCGTCACTCCGACCAATAACACCGCAGAGTACATTTACATTGAATGACACTCACCCGAACAATGTAATATCGAAAGTAACATACGTGCAACACGTTATACTTTTAGCTACAGATATACTGTATTAACACAATCATGTCGTTGAAGCAAACTAAACTAAACTAAAATATTTAACTATTCAAAAAATCGCCCAATTTGCCCATATAAGTTTTCTCTTCAAAAATCTGATATTAAGATTGTATGGTATTGATTTTAATATCGTATCGATATATTCACTTAGTAATTACTGTCTAGAAAACAATGCGTTATTTTTCCATTGGGGATAAGTCAATACTCAAGTCAATAATAATATTTTACAATTTTCAAAGCTAATGGACAAATGTAATATTTTTTTTATTTACTATTTATTGTTTGACGTGACGATAGCCGAGTGGTTGGATGATCGGAATTCGAGTCTAGAGATCCGAGTTCTATCCCCAGGTGGCAGGCTCTTACCAATGAGTTTTTTTGAACCTTTGGAACCTATGAACGATTCATATCGTTGGCTTGGACATTAAGACGGCGACTGACTCAACACCTGTCATGTTGCCCCAAAAAAGTCTTTGGCGGAAGGTGTGTCGAAATGGCTTAATTGTCGTCTACCACTGTATTGGAAATGGCGTAAAGATATTTCAATAACATAAACCGATGTGTTGAATAGTGTATCAAATACTGCTATCTTCAACCTCTTTGTAAATTGCCAGCACATATTTAAAAATAAAACATTATATTCAATTGTTTTGTGCTTTGGGCTATTAACAAGCTAAAGGGGCATTAAATGAATTCCATACTTCAATTGTTGAGTTACTTCTCCAGGCACCAATTTATATATAAATATTTAAGTATACCCTCTACACAGAACAGGATTCAATTTCACGCCCCAAAAAGGGTCCGATTCTCACGACGCTCGCTTGCTTAAAATATCAAGAGATAAATGAAAGTGACTGATCTAAGCGGAGCTCCTACTTTTCGATTCCCTACCTATCATTTTGTTCATTCAAGAGTTACTGCAAAAGGCAGGGAAGGGCAACTTGCATTGGCAAGCCAATAAGTAGTCAATTGGAACATTTTGCGGTAGTATGCAAAACAGAAATGGCTCAAAATCAATTTCGTGTTAAATTTGATGAACACTTGAAGGGAGCTCCGTTTCACCCTGATTTCCTTTCCATCTGTAAATTACATTCCATTATTTTGCACTAATTTAATAAATTTGTTATAAGTAAAACTATTATCTGTATAATATTATAACACTTAACTTTTATTTCTCAATGAATTTTAATGCATTCAACTCTTGCTAAAATTAACGAATTTCGCCTATGTATCACAAGGTTTTATAAAAAAATATGTTTTTAAAAATAAACCCTGTATTCCCTTTGTCTTTTAATTTTATCTGGTAATTTTATTTTATGTTTCATTGTACTGACGTATGACATGAATTATATTAGTACTTTTTATATATTAGTGGAATCTCTATAATTGTTGTTCTAAAAATTTTTAGCCTGTGTACAAAATCTTAAATAGACAGTAGAAAGAAAGAAACACACAAACATGGTTCAAAAAATAATGAGAAAACATAGAACATAACATAAAATAATAAAGTAACTAAACATTACTTTACTAACATACATCAAAGTCCATTGCAGGACTTGCCATCCTATTTCTTCCTATTTAACTGCTAATATTAATTACCACAATACTTAATTTATAATAATACAAGTAATATTAAACCATTATATATATACAAGTATAATTGTTTATGTGTGGGCATAGGCTTACTACTCCTACTTCGATAAATTATATTAATCCCGCGAGAATTGCCAATTTCGTCAACGCTTTTAGTTTTCTGAAGTTGCTGCGTCAGTAAAAGACAACTATGATGCGATACTTACAGACGCTACTGTTTGTCATCGGTCTTCTAAATTGTAGCCTGATGTTTTTCTCGATAATTATTCTTATCTGAATGATCTTATCTCTCTATTATGTGAATGAATCTACTACTAAGGATTATGCTGAATGTCACGTGGATGTTGACATTCAGCATAGGTTCACTGAAACACACAAAAAATTTTACAGCTAGTAGTTTTAGTAGCTACATAAAAGAATTTTATATACGAATCATCAGTTCCGAAGAATAATAATTTAAAAAACATTTTTGGTAGTCGAACTAGACTTGATAGCCTAGTGGATAGCTTTCGAAGCTAAGCGTAGTGAGTTCAAATCCTGTTAGGGGCAATACTTTGTGTGATGAATATAAATGTTTTTTCTTCGGTCATCGATGTTTACATGCAGGTATATGTAGTATATTTTATCACAACCCAGTTGTCATAGAACAAATCCTACTTTGGTCTAGTACCAATTTCGTGTGTAATTGTTTAAAATAATAAAAAAAATTTATAATGTTAGTGTTTATTCCTTATTGTTATGCCATACTCACTACATAAATGATAAGAAATAAAACCACTTTGCTTTAGTTAATTATACTCGTACATAAATCATTATAGGGAACCATTATAGGGAACCTGACAAAAGCCATAGTTCACATTGACCACCACTTCGTAGCGGACAATTTGCGCTTTAGATAGCCACATAAGAGCTCGATTCAAGCTTCCACGATCCCAGAGATCTAAAGCTTTAATGGCCACCCGACTGTTAGCCCCTGAGCCCATACCGCCGTGGGCAAACTTGTTTGAGTCGAGTTAATCTAGGCTTGAGGCAGATTTGAACTCAACTTATTCTCCCCGAACGTATTTAAGGATTGTTATGTCGTCGTATTTCGATAGGGATGAAGTTAAATTACTGGAATAAGATTACTTCGAGGAATGCGGATAAAATGTATATTCTATTACTAAGTTGCTATTTCTTTTAAAAAATTAACTTTAAGACATAATTGTTGCGGATAGTAAAAATTAAGAAAACCCGATAGCCTAATTGGTAAGGTACTGCCAATTAAGCTATCGGGTTGTCTTAATTTTTCCTTCCTTTTCCTTCCTTCGAAGCTATGGGTTGCGGGTAGAAACAATTTGTGTGAATCACATATGTACTCGTATTCGAGTCGAAAAAAAATTGATATTAACACTCCAATTCTCCATTACTTAAAGTAACAGTTTTTGCCTATAAAATTATTTAAAAACAGAGTAGAATTCTATTTGCTTAAGTACATATCTTGTGTCATAGTTAACATGATACCAAGTCCCATTGGAACTCTAGGAGGGTAGTACTGGATACCGATAGCGGGTAAAAACAAAAACTGTATATAAACACTTGAGAGTTAATTATTCAAAATATATTGATAAATTTTCATTCTAAGAAGCCATGATAGCCGAGTGGTTGATGATCGGAATTTGTACCTGGAGACTAGAGTTTGATCCTTAGGGGAAGGCTTGGTACCAAGGAGTTTTTATTTTCGAATCTTATGTAAGACTTGCTTCTGCCCGCGAATTCGTCTGCGCCTCTCTCAAAATACCTACGGTATTCTACATTTTCTGCGGGATATTTTACAGAGTACAAATAATCTATGCCTCAAGGACTCCCAAGGACTAATAAAAATCACGTTACAGATCCCACGGAAACAGTAAATTTCTTTTTATGTGCTATTTTCTATTTTTGTGACAAAATTAACCCAAAAATAAAACATTTTCTGATTTAAATTAAAACGATGGTCCACCACGTGACAAGTGAACTAGTTTTTAAAAGCTAAATAAAAAACGCGATAAAATCCGAAAATCGTTTTATTTTAGATGAATAGTGTTCGCATAAATACAAGAAATCATTATATTCATCTAGATCCATTCAGGCGTTCTCGCGTGATTGAATAGTAGACATCAATTTAAACCTTTGCATTTATAATATTATTGTGAATTAGCGGGAAGAGTGAAGTTAGTTGGATAGTGGGTTATGTATCCTTGATTTGTACACTAAAATGGTAACGGGTTCATCACCGGTCACGTTGTACCATATAAGCTCGAGTAAAATGTGAGCTGAAAGAACTACATTGTCTAGACTCATGTTTACCACAGTATTTGGAATAAAAACGAAAAATAAAAACAAATAAGAAAACTGATGACTTTTTATAAATAAACTGTTATTTATTATTTTCTCTAATAACGGAATTATTATATTTGTAAGTTTAGTAATTAGATTTAGTTTGCACCAAATTGACGGAAACGTGATACGCCATATCATGAGCAGCCTTTCAATTAATAGAATTTTGTATGCGCTGTCAACAACACCAAATAATTACTTCCACAATATACTCGGAGGGTTGTAGCAAATTATAGCTAATTAAATACGCAAGGAGAACGAGGAAAATTAATGAAATAGATAAATAATTAGAGATCTTTGAGTTTTACTTTACAACACAGATACATATTTTACAATGTCAGCGAGAAGTGAAAAAATATATTTATTTATTCATTTAAACTTCATTGTATCACCTTAAAAATAAGGATAACAAAGGGCGAACTTAATGCCTTATGGGCATTCTCTACCAGTCAACCCGAGGCGTTGGAAAAAAAGGTTTTAGGTGCTTAACTTAGCATAAAGAAATTTGTAGTATAATAACCAAATACATAAATAATATTACAATTATGAATACATCATGCAAGACAATTTTTAATTATATATCATTAATTCATGAGAATTGCCTACTACTACGGTCGAATCAAATCAAATCGAATGATTTATTCATCGAAAAAAGAACCCTTCATTCGTTAATCGATAGTAATTTTTAATCTACCACCGTTTCGTAATGAAGTTCCTCTGACGGAGAAGAATCAGGTTAGAGAGACTAGATCATAGTCATAAAAAATAACCCAAAGACGTGAATCTTTTTTTTACGACTATACAAAATTATAGATGATTTAGTTTCTAGAAATATCTTTGGTGTTACGAGGTTTTCATTTAATAAATTTTTTATAAATTTCTTTACCCTGTTAATTAGCAGATTGTGAACATTTACTGGGATTTTGTTGTAAAACGTGTCTATTATCTGGCGTTACAAGCTAGTATTTACACTATGCACATCAGTATTCTTTCTTAATGATATTAATGCTCTTTTCACATATATTTTCATATAATCTTAAAATATTAATTTCTAGAATGCTCTGGAAACTTGCAGAGCTTAGCTTAGCTTAATAGCAAGTTTGCCTTTGCATGTTTTAATGCTATCAAAGACAAAAGGAGAGAGAAACTTCGAAGGAGTGCTGTTTCATCACGAGAGGTTGATAGTTGCGATGGCTGCCATTCAGCAAGCTGGCTTCGAATCGGTTACCCCCCTGATGCACCAGAACTGACACCTAGCGATTTTTATCTGTTCCCCAAATTGAATGAATACTTAAGGGTAAACAGGTACGTAGACGATAGGAGGTGATAGATCCCGTGGAGAGCTTTTTGCAGGACCAAGACAAAACTTTTTTTTAAGGATTAAAGCCTTAGAAAAGCGCAGGTCTCGACAGATAGAGAGACTCGGAGACTTCTTCTTTACAGCCTATCAAAAGTTCACTGCTGAACATAGGCCACCCCCAAAGCTTTCCACAACGAACGGTCCCCAGCCACCTGTATCCATCGACTTCCTGCAACATTTTGCAGGAAGTCGATGTATACAGGACGCCCCCCACATCTCGTGGGGGGTCGTCCTACACTGCATTTACCTATACGAGGTTGCCACTCGATAATCTTTCTCTCCCAATGGTTGTCAGTTCTACGAGCTATGTGGCCAACCCATTGCTTTCAAAACTATGATTAATACGAAAAGGATGTCTATTGCGTCAGCAAATGGTCATGATACAAAAGCAATAAATGCGCTGTTTCCATTCGCAATATGATTTCATCCCGATGAATGCCTGACTGAGTAGCAATTAGATAGAGCAAACAAATATAAAGCCACTCATGTGAAACAATACGAGGAAGGGGTGTACAGGGTAACATACAAAAGCATACGCTTCTCATTCTGATGGATTGTGGCCAACAATTGAATGTAAATTTTACGAGGTATGCAAAAATGTAAAGTAAAGCAAAAATGTAAAGCAGATGACGTCAAAGTGCAGTCTTTAAAATAGTTATAGAAGTACGGCCTATAAAATTCCTGGGCTTATACATATATTTTTACAGGCCGTTATGTGTGTATTTATGTATACTAGATAAACTTTTTAAAGATATATTTTAAACATTATCCTGCAACAAGTAGAAGTAAATTATAAATTAACAAAGTAAGAATTTTATTTCACGAGAATGTAGAGAAATAAAAACATTCTTAAATTACTATTTAAAAGTCACGATAGCCGAGTGGTTAGGTGGTCGGAATTTCGAGTCAAGAGACCCGAGTTCGATCCCCAAGTGGCAGGCTCGTACCAATGGGTTTTAAAAAACTCATGTACGAATTATTTCGTTGGCTTGGACATAAAGGCGGCGACGGGCTCACCACCTGTCACAGTGTCCCGAAAATATCTTCGGTGGAAAGTGAGTCAAAGGAACTTAATTGTCTAGACTAGACCTCTGTCCACATGTTAATTTCGCTACATGATTCATTTTAAAATATTTACTACAACGTGATGTAACAATTGAACTTCTTGCGTCGCCTAACCGTCGCCTCAGTTTTATTAAAATGCAAATTAAAATGGTTTCGCGGTATTGAGATTCGCGTGACGTTACTTAACATTGCTAGCCAGCTAGCTATCTTTTTATGTGCATTTTGTAGATACTTTAGACGACCATGAAATCTATGAGTTTGTACTTGTTCCTTTAAGTGTAATTTTTGATTATAAGTCCCGTTTGTTGTAGATCAACTTGGTATGTAATGATGCTATATATTTTCCTTTTCCGCTTTTGATTTTACCTTTAAGATATGTTACCTGTAATAAGAAATTTTTTCATTCATCAACGACATTTATTGACTTCTGTTTCATATATTTTTGTTATAGTAATACTTGATAATGTTAAAGCTGTTGTTGTTGAATATAAATAAATAAATACTTAATAAATAAAAAAAACAAAATCTTCATGCCATTCCCAATACTGAAGTAGACAGAGGTAGAGACAATTAATTCCTTTCGACCCATCTTCCACAGAAGATATTTTTGGGGCAACGTTTTTTTTTGAGGCAAACGAGCAGGTGGCTCACGTGATGGTAAGTGATTACCGCCGCCCATAAACACCCGCAATACCAGACGCATAGCAGATGCGTTGCCTCCCTTAGAGTGCCCCCACCCCGAATTGGGGCGGAGGGGGGGGTGGTTACCTGCACTCACCAGACGCAACGCAGAAGTTCGTTAGACTTTTACTTCACGCCGGTAATCTGTGAGGTCGTGGTACTTCCCAGTCGAGCCGGCCCATTCATGCAACAATAAAAGCTGATGCGTGGCTCTACCACAATAAAAACAGTAGATGAATTTGTCGCCGTCTTTATGTGTTAAACGATATAAATCGTACAAACGTTTTGAAAAAACCCTTGATCGCAGTTCACACTTCGCAACTTAAAAACTACTGCCTGTCTCCGATCTGCCTAACTTTGGTCTGGCATCTTGTTTTTGTCTTTTATTCTCACAATGAAAATAAATAATAAAACAACGAATACATTGATATATTGAGATAGAAAAGAATATATTTAATTTGAAAACATAAAAAGCTTTGTAAAACTCGCTAGTGGTCTAATACCATAACGACTCTAAAAGTACGCCGTTTTCAGTCTTATCGGTTTCGTATGAGAAACGTAATCTACGTTTCCATTACACAAATGCAACAACACTCATATGACAAGACTGAACGCTCTCTTGGATATTTTAAGTAAATATTATATTATCCAGTAAATATTATACAGTAATATAATTTAAGTAATAATGAAATTAAAATGGTAATACTTAGTGAATTAACACATCAATTAAAAAGTTACTTGGAGATTAATAAATAATTATTGTAGCGACATCTGTTTTGTAAATTATAAAAAAATATATTTTATATCCCCGCTCAACTCTGTTCTACAACTACCGCATGTGTGGGTGCGTGTGCGTGCAGTACACGCACCCACACATACTCACACACACACACATACACACACACACACATACACACACACACACACACACACACACACACACACACACACACACACACACACACACACACACACACACACACACACACATACATACACACACATACACACACACACACACACACACACACACACACACACACACGCTGTCAACAACACCAAATAATTACTTCCACAATATACTCGGAGGGTTGTAGCAAATTATAGCTAATTAAATACGCAAGGAGAACGAGGAAAATTAATGAAATAGATAAATAATTAGAGATCTTTGAGTTTTACTTTACAACACAGATACATATTTTACAATGTCAGCGAGAAGTGAAAAAATATATTTATTTATTCATTTAAACTTCATTGTATCACCTTAAAAATAAGGATAACAAAGGGCGAACTTAATGCCTTATGGGCATTCTCTACCAGTCAACCCGAGGCGTTGGAAAAAAAGGTTTTAGGTGCTTAACTTAGCATAAAGAAATTTGTAGTATAATAACCAAATACATAAATAATATTACAATTATGAATACATCATGCAAGACAATTTTTAATTATATATCATTAATTCATGAGAATTGCCTACTACTACGGTCGAATCAAATCAAATCGAATGATTTATTCATCGAAAAAAGAACCCTTCATTCGTTAATCGATAGTAATTTTTAATCTACCACCGTTTCGTAATGAAGTTCCTCTGACGGAGAAGAATCAGGTTAGAGACTAGATCATAGTCATAAAAATAACCCAAAGACGTGAATCTTTTTTTTACGACTATACAAAATTATAGATGATTTAGTTTCTAGAAATATCTTTGGTGTTACGAGGTTTTCATTTAATAAATTTTTTATAAATTTCTTTACCCTGTTAATTAGCAGATTGTGAACATTTACTGGGATTTTGTTGTAAAACGTGTCTATTATCTGGCGTTACAAGCTAGTATTTACACTATGCACATCAGTATTCTTTCTTAATGATATTAATGCTCTTTTCACATATATTTTCATATAATCTTAAAATATTAATTTCTAGAATGCTCTGGAAACTTGCAGAGCTTAGCTTAGCTTAATAGCAAGTTTGCCTTTGCATGTTTTAATGCTATCAAAGACAAAAGGAGAGAGAAACTTCGAAGGAGTGCTGTTTCATCACGAGAGGTTGATAGTTGCGATGGCTGCCATTCAGCAAGCTGGCTTCGAATCGGTTACCCCCCTGATGCACCAGAACTGACACCTAGCGATTTTTATCTGTTCCCCAAATTGAATGAATACTTAAGGGTAAACAGGTACGTAGACGATAGGAGGTGATAGATCCCGTGGAGAGCTTTTTGCAGGACCAAGACAAAACTTTTTTTTAAGGATTAAAGCCTTAGAAAAGCGCAGGTCTCGACAGATAGAGACTCGGAGACTTCTTCTTTACAGCCTATCAAAAGTTCACTGCTGAACATAGGCCACCCCAAAGCTTTGCACAACGAACGGTCCCCAGCCACCTGTATCCATCGACTTCCTGCAACATTTTGCAGGAAGTCGATGTGTACAGGACGCCCCCCACATCTCGTGGGGGGTCGTCCTACACTGCATTTACCTATACGAGGTTGCCACTGATAATCTTTCTCTCCCAATGGTTGTCAGTTCTACGAGCTATGTGGCCAACCCATTGCTTTCAAAACTATGATTAATACGAAAAGGATGTCTATTGCGTCAGCAAATGGTCATGATACAAAAGCAATAAATGCGCTGTTTCCATTCGCAATATGATTTCATCCTGATGAATGCCTGACTGAGTAGCAATTAGATAGAGCAAACAAATATAAAGCCACTCATGTGAAACAATACGAGGAAGGGGTGTACAGGGTAACATACAAAAGCATACGCTTCTCATTCTGATGGATTGTGGCCAACAATTGAATGTAAATTTTACGAGGTATGCAAAAATGTAAAGTAAAGCAAAAATGTAAAGCAGATGACGTCAAAGTGCAGTCTTTAAAATAGTTATAGAAGTACGGCCTATAAAATTCCTGGGCTTATACATATATTTTTACAGGCCGTTATGTGTGTATTTATGTATACTAGATAAACTTTTTAAAGATATATTTTAAACATTATGAATTAAAGATGAATTTGTCGCCGTCTTTATGTGTTAAACGATATAAATCGTACAAACGTTTTGAAAAAACCCTTGATCGCAGTTCACACTTCGCAACTTAAAAACTACTGCCTGTCTCCGATCTGCCTAACTTTGGTCTGGCATCTTGTTTTTGTCTTTTATTCTCACAATGAAAATAAATAATAAAACAACGAATACATTGATATATTGAGATAGAAAAGAATATATTTAATTTGAAAACATAAAAAGCTTTGTAAAACTCGCTAGTGGTCTAATACCATAACGACTCTAAAAGTACGCCGTTTTCAGTCTTATCGGTTTCGTATGAGAAACGTAATCTACGTTTCCATTACACAAATGCAACAACACTCATATGACAAGACTGAACGCTCTCTTGGATATTTTAAGTAAATATTATATTATCCAGTAAATATTATACAGTAATATAATTTAAGTAATAATGAAATTAAAATGGTAATACTTAGTGAATTAACACATCAATTAAAAAGTTACTTGGAGATTAATAAATAATTATTGTAGCGACATCTGTTTTGTAAATTATAAAAAAATATATTTTATATCCCCGCTCAACTCTGTTCTACAACTACCGCATGTGTGGGTGCGTGTGCGTGCAGTACACGCACCCACACACGCACATACACACGGACACATACACGCACCCACACATACTCACACACACACACACACACACACACACACACACACACACACACACACACACACACACACACACACACACACACACACACACACACACACACACACACACACACACACACACACACACACACACACACACACACACGCTGATATAAAACGTATTATTATTAAATTGTAGCTTGTCTTTGGTGGTCGGAATTTCGAGTCAAGAGACCCGAGTACTTATGTAACTTATACTTATGTTCGAATTATATCGTTAGTTTGGATATTGAGACGGCGACGGGCTCACTACCTGTCACTATGTCCCGAAAATAACAAATATCTAGGGTGGCAGGTGGGTCGAAGAGACTTAATTGTCTAGACCAGACCTCTGTCTACCCCTGTAATGGGAATAGCGTGAAGACTTGATTCTCAGATTATCTCAGATTAGCTGGGGAAGCCACTGCAACCTGTACCACAGTTTTACTATCACAGGCTGCAGTGACTCAAGTTATGTATGATAGCCATGTTGTGTTAAAATAACTTTTTTCTTTCTTTCTTTATTTCATGTATAGGATTTAGCCTAAGCAAGATTTTATCTTATATAAAATATGTCGATGTTAGTTTCTATGTAGGTTTCACTTCTTTTACGCGTGATCTAGTAACGGATAATTTTTTATGTATTTTTTTAAAAACTTGTGTTGTATGTTTATGTCATGCTTATTTCAGAAACGGAAAGGATAATCATGATTTAATCATGATTAAGTAGTAAAGGCTTCTTTCTGTGGATGTGGTAAAAAACGACAAAGTGAAGCTATGCTAGCAGAGCGAGTTCAGGAACCAGAAACCATTACCATCGCTTACGAAGCGTGGCGATTACGACATATATTATATGAGGCTTAAGTCCTATGTACTTTGCAGAAAATGAAGTAAAGGCAACTTGTTTATGTCTTCACGCAATATACCAAACTGGTGTAGGCAGAGGTCTAGACAATAATATCCTTTCGATCCACTTTTCACCGCGTCTTATTTGGGAGACTACGTGACAGTAAATATTAACATAGATAAATATTCGTATATTCATAATATAGATATCCATTACCCAAGTCCAAACATTCATATTAACTACACAAATATTTGCCCCCAGCTGGATTCGGACCCGCAGTCCTTATCTTCCAAGGCATCCTACCTCCACTATGAACTAGACTATCAGGTCGTCATTTTCAATCAAAAGAAAACACTAACGTAATAATATAATAACGTAATAATATTATTAAAGATGTATGATATAGAAATTGAATCCACAAACGTGTATTAATATAATTTATTTAAAATTATTATCGCTTAATTTTTTTTAAATAAGCAATTCAATTTTTATAAACGTCGTGACTTACTTTAATGGATCAAGTGTCCTGTAGCATCTCGATAAGTGCAGAGGCCAGCAACGGTTTCTGTTACGCTCGCAGACAAAATCTAATTTACTTTTCAAACTTTTACACTGCAGCGTCTAGACAAGAAAATGTCTCAAAGCATTTATTTTATTTTAACTAATATTTATATTAAATTAATAACTTATTGTTTCGTGTAATTTCTAGTTTTATATTGCAGAAATTGTTTATGAACATTGATGAATTGATCAGCTGGTAGCAAGCAGAGGCGTTTGGTATATTAAGTGTCATAGTACATAACATATTTTATGAAAATATAATAAATCAAATACATCTCTGCGTTGCCAGTAAGCCTTTGTGAATACTTAAAACGTATCTTGCATTTGCGAATAGAATGAATAAGATGGTAAAGAAAGCGCTTTTGAATTCTCTCAATTTTTAAGGTGTGGGTAGAATAACGTTGTCTACGGACCGCGGTAAAGCACTACAATGTACTCCGCACAAGAGTATTATACGAGTATCTTTGTAACGAAATACTTTACAAACGAGTAAAATTGAAATCATAAATTATACTAAAATATCTGGTAGTATCAAGAAACACTTTTAGCAACCAGTTTGACCTATACTTTGACTCACCTCGAACAATACCGAAAGCTATACAGGAAGTTTCGCCAGTGCTCTATATTTCATGATTTTTTTTTATTATTTTCCTATTTGATTAGATATTATATTTACAAGTTGTGTTAAGTAACGATAGCCGAGTGGTTGGGAGGTCGGAATTTCGACTCAAGGGAACCGAGTTCGATCCCCAGGTGGCAGGCTCGTACCAAAGGGTTTTCCAAAAACGTATGTACGAATTATATCGTTGGCTTGGACATAAACGGCGGCGGGCTCATCACCTGTCACGTTGTCCCGAAAATATCTTCGGTGGGAGGTGGGTCAAAGAAACTTAATTATTTAGACTAAACCTCTGTCTACCCCTGTATTGGGAATTGCGTGAAGATATTTATGTATACGTCCGTTGTACGTACAGCATCTTTGACGGTGCGGCTCGTCGTATGTCGGTTTGCTTTGATTTTATGGAATGGTATTCTGATAATCATTGGTGAGGCTTACAAAATCTTTTCGTTTTTCACCTTGTATACTCACTAAAATAAAGAGTTTCGTCGCATAACAATTTTGAGATTCGTTTCATACTTAATGCATTAAAAATTTTAACCATGGTTCTTTGTCATGTATTATTTTTCATATTGTTTTATATTTTTTCCCTTATTTAAAGATTTTAGCATCTGCCTTCTACAGTTAATTTCAAGACTACTGTTATTATTTTAGTGCATAAATACGGCATCCGGCATATTGCATAGAGTATTGAAATATGCAATTACCTTTAATAGGTAAATGCATTTAGGTGAACTTCTAGATATTATATTAAATAAGAATATAAAATCATTATTGCCACAAGAGAATAAAAATAAAAACCTAAAATAAATAAAAATCAAAACTTGTACAGAAATTCGATCTTTTAAGAGAAACTAGTAGGATAGTTAGTGATTAGGATATTTGTGATTCAGACAATAATATTATTAAGATCATTCGTTTGGTACCGGCGTAAGAACCTTACGTTTTCGAGGATGACGTAAGAAGCCCATTAGATTAATGCCTTGGAGATTGCAATGGATATCGATAATTGCGAAAGTTAACAATACTGTTCAACATAAATTTGTGCAGGCCAGTAATGGGTACGCTTTTTCCGTAAGTAAAACAAGGGCAAATCCTCTTTGCGGGAGAAGCATACGTTCTATAGTGAATATTATCGACTGTTAAATAAATATAGTTTCTAATAGTCAACCTTTGTTTTGGTTAAATATGTAAGAAAAAAAAATTTGGGCTTCCAAGTTATGTACAAATTTGTCAAAAGTCAATAAAGTATTGTTGGAAACAGTGGATTTATGAATAAAAATAATAATATCTTTATTTCTTATATCTTAACCATAAAAAGATTAGGTAGTGGTTGGAGCCTCCATTTTAATGAAGCAGAGTAGAAGACACCTCTCTTCCATAAATTTAAATAAACTTCAAGTTATTAATAATTTTATGATAATCCTTAATACTTTCTTCATATGCACATATGCTTACATACTGTTGCTTGTGTCGAGTGTGTGTATGTGTGTGTGTGTGTGTGTATGTTTCTGGATATTGTAAATTAATAAATAAAACACAACAATATTTTCTGATATATACATAACCCTTGTATGATATATACATAACCCTTATTAAACATATAGAACCGTACACAGTAAACGCACTCGGCAGGTTGCTCACAATTTATGTAGACGTTCAAACGAAAGAAAACCTTTGAACGCTTAAGATCGCTTTACATGCTTTAAACAGCGCTTAAAATCCGATTTTCTTCCAGTTATGTTAAAGTACAAAAGAACTCTACTATACAGCACCTGCGACAATCCCTATCGATTTGCGAATAAGCAGCAAATAGATGAATAGATGTGTGGGAACTCCACTGAGACTTGGTATATATTTATACCGTATGGGCTTAAATGTTTTTGTTCTGACTAGTAAACATTTTTCAATTAAAGTTTTGACAAGTCATCATCACCATCCTTAACTTACCGAAAAAGAAGTTTTATTTTTTATAAAATTTAATATAATATTGTTTTATAATAAAAACAACATCCTATCTTGGTTGTGATACTATACGTCGTCCAGTATGTAGGCTCGTCGTAGGTATGTTTATTTTGGTGTGGTAATTTTATGGAATGGTATTCTGACAATCATTGGTGAGGCTTATAAAAGCTCACCTTATTTACTCACGAAAATAAAGAGTGTGATATATTTTACGCTGATAGTACAAAAAATATCTATTAAGTTTCGTAAAAACCAAATAAGTCACAGTCATAAGTCATAATACATGTTATAATGTAGCAATAAATCAAATTTCATACAGCGTTTAAACAATAAAAATTCACAATACAACGTTGATTACTGTTAGAAAATACTTCAAGAAAAAAAACTTTCCACCAAATTAGCACAAGATCGATCCGACTATTTGTCCAACACACGAGCAAACTACCAGGATATTTGCAAACTATTCCTATGAAGCAAATGCATTGTACCATCTGGACTTATAAACATTTTACTTATTGCAAATATTATAATATTTTTCATTATAAATTAAATTTTACTAATTTATACATTATTTTGCCATGTGTAATATATGAACTGTATATTTTTACTTTATAAAAAATCCCGTGGTTTTAAACTCTATGTGATTAAAATATCATTGCATCCTATGGTCGAAAACAAAATAGCCAGAACGGGCTGGGCCTCATAACAAGGTGTTTGCTAAGTCGATCGAAAATTTGCGACTAGCAAGTGTCTAAAAACATTTTCCCATGTCCAGCCAAATAATGTTCCAGAGGCCGGCAATCATAATACCGGAGAAGAATAAAGGTAAACAGAAGTCCTCGAAATACATTATCTTCCTCTTACGTGACCTCTTCCTCCTCCCACTACACTTCCCCCTTCCTCTTCAATTCCTTCCTCTCGTTTCCTCTACGCTTTTAATTCCTCAATTACTTCAAAATGTATAATAACGGCAATACTTCCACAGTTCATACTCGAAGTCGAGGGATTGAAGTTCGATGACTAGTATCTGCCTCTAGTTATTATAATAAGTAAATAAGTGAAAGTAAAAGTAATTATGTAAGATAGACGCGATAGAAACATATTTTATGTTAAAAGAAAGCTCTTAACATAAAATATTTTTCTTTAGTGTTGGGCATGTACATCCATAGTCATCACACTAATGTTTGCCACACACATCTAAGCTTCGTAGGCAGGGTTTCTACAAACTAGGCTATCGAGTTGACGATATTATTCACTGCCATATTTTTTATTATATATTGTATTTCTCTTGTCACGTTGTTGCTCACGATAAACTCCGAAACTATCTTATCGATTTTCACGTCTTTTTTTTAAATTTGTTTTTAATTGGCGTGCCTAAAATAGGATAGTTTTATCACTTATTTTTAATTAATTCCAAGGCAGGACAACGTCTACCGAGCCGGCGAGTGTACTATATCTATGAATAAGATTGACGAGATGAAAATATACATACATATTATCATACATATATTTGGAAATAAAGCTTTGGATCGAACCGAATGAACGTGAGAACCAAATGTGATATTATTATTATACCATAGCTATTGAGAACAAAACACATCAACTCGTAGTTCGTCAGTACAGTTGTAGAATACCGATGACCCCCCTCGTCGCATGCATTATTTATCCACCTAAGTCGGGCCAAATGAATGCACCAACCAAGGAAAACAACGCACGGAGAGCAACATATCTGTTTAGATACTGGAAGCGATTGCGGCATTCCGCATAGATATATTAAAAATAACACTAAAATTTGATTGTGTTTAAAATTACATTTATGGTAACTTCCTCGTCTCTGATATCATTTTGCTCAAGTACTTTAGGTAAGTACTTGAGGGTCAGAGCAATGTATGTAATATTGTCCCTATCTATATATTTATTTATTTACTTATCTTAATTTAAGTGTTAATTTATTCAAGATAACAAGAGTTATTTTATCTCAAAGACTTTTTTTTCCTAGGATGCGTTTGGATCAGTACAGTCAGCGTTTGGATCAGTAAGTCAGCTGTAATCCAACATGCAAATTTTAATAAAAAGTAAATAATAATTAATTCTAACTAATAACATGAATGTGGATTAATGAATCGTAACGAAGGCGTTATTAAATCGTCTTCATTTAAAAATTTACCTTCAGGCTAGCTGGTAACGTGTTAAAACTTTAGTTTCCTTTTACGATACGGGCAGGAAGAAAGGGTTAACTCTCATATTCTTTTATTTAAGAATTAGCTCACGAGAACATTTAAAATAAAATACAAATACATATTACCTTAAATAATTGCCAACGATAAAGTTGGTACCTTTTATGTTATTAACGCTTGCAACTGATCAAGGAATTTACTTATAGACGACAAAAGAATTTTAATTTTGAATTATTTAGTTTAAAAATTAGATTTTCCTTTTCCATCACCTACTAATTAATGTTTTTGGATTTCTATACATACATAACATATTGGTCGGTAAAAGTCCACTACAGGAGTTAGTGACATTATCGCTAAGCTTGGCACTTGCCAAGCTACTACAATTGCCAATCCAAGCGGATTTTAGAATTGCAGTACCAAATACAACGCTCCTTAAATTCCGCTGCTCGTCACCGTCTTCTTAATTTTGATCTCGTATGTTCCGAACCGGCGACGGCCAGTCACGTAGTCCCAAAGAAGCTTCGGTGAGATCAATCGAAAGGACTGAATTGTCTAGACCTCTATCTACCACAGTTCCGCCAACTGTTTGTCTTAGTCACTTCTTACGATACCCATGGGAAGAATGGGGATGGTATATTCGTAGTTTCAGTTTATTAATCTCATAAATTTGACTCAAATGAAGTTGCGAGGGGGCAGCTAGTTTTCGCAAATGTAAAACCTCTTACGACACCCACAGGAAGAAACGGGGTGACATGTTCTCAAACTGTCATTGTTCGCTTTCGCTTTCTCTGCCAAGTACAAATGACACTGTTAACTATCTATAATAAAAATTATATGCCGATATCTTCAAAACGAACAAAATATTACTTAAAAATACATAATTCTTTAGACTTCAAACAATTTGTACTTGCGATTGTTGTAGTGTCTTGGTGAAACTTTAGACATTAAAATTCATTGTTGCACACTTGTATACATTACTTTTTTTTGGAAGAGTGAGTATGTAGAAGTTTGCAATAATAAATTTAAAAAATAACTTCAAACATTTATCTGAAGGGTGTGATACTTAAAATTAACAAAACATTCGTTGTATTTAATATTATGCCTAACGTTTCTAGAAAAAACTTTTATCTTGATTCCACACATTGTCCCCTACCTACGTCTGTCGACGTGTACCCGAAGCTAAACGTCGGAAATAAAAATCCTATAAATATTGAACAACCATATTTTTCTCACTTTGTCGCGTCGAGCTCCCCGCCGTGTCGTCCGTTTATTCCTCCTGTAGCTCTTGTAAAACGTAAAAGGGTACTCACAGACTTGCTACTAGATTTATAAGCATCATTCACCTATTTAAACAAAACCAATAAATGTAATTGGAAATTGAAACATACATAATTCATGCTAATATAACCAGAAAACGATCTCAGTATTAAAAAAATATTATATAAAATGTAATACACTTAAGGTCCCTTCAAATAATTAAAATTAAATTAAAGTTTGGAAATTTGGTTATGTAGCTAAGCCAGATTCTTCTTCTTATTCAGCACAGCTAGTGAAGGTAATTTAAACAATAATTAACACGAGTCTTGCAATAGTCTAATGGTAGAAAATCTATTTTACGGACAAGTTATTAAAGGTCTGGTACTGCGCTCATTAACCCCTTTTTCCCAGTATCTGTGAGGATCTGTATAGCCTTTAGCAGTAAATATCGCTTTGCACTATTTATCATTTCACAAAACTGCTATAAAAGATCCAAAAAACATACAGAAATTGGTTTATAATATATTCTAAGAAAAAACAACGCACATTTGCAACAATACAAGTCGCACGTGCGAAGGGTAGTTTTCCGTTTCGCATTATGCATGCCGAAGCTAAGCTAAGGCTTCTTTTTCGATTTTACGGGTTACTGTAGTTTTATGTACTCATATATCTATATACGTTCACTTTTAAGGGATCACGAGAAAATTGGTGTCTTTTATGGATGCATTGAATTTCATGTCTAACAAATGGAATGATTTGCACCGTTTGTAACAATTTGTAGCACCGAATATCTTTAGTTCTGATATTACCAATTCAAATACAATATCCTTTCGTTGATTCTGATTGAAACACACTCAGAATACTACATCAGAATATAGCAGGTTTCTTAAGTAAAAGGGATATATTACAGATCACACTACAAAGTTTGTTAGATGAAGGAATTAATATTGATATAATATGTTTATCCGAAACATTTATAAAGTCGGGAGAGCACACTCTTACTCTAGAGATAAAAAGCGAAGAGGAGGAGTTTGCATACTCTGTAAAAGTCATATTAAGTACACTAAATTATCCTTTCTCAATGATTTGAATGTAGAATACTCTTTTGAATCATGTGGTATTGAAGTGGCAGCTTATAATTATATAATTATTTGCATTTACAGGATTCCAAATTGTAATCCAAACTTGTTTTTTATAAATTTAGAAAATATATTGATGAAATACAAAACTAAGATTAAAAGGAAGGTAGTTAATGTGGGTGATTTTAACATAGATTTAAAAAAATCTTCAACAGCTGCAAGGGAGTACTACAGAATTGTTCAGAAATATAATTACAAAATTCATATAAATGAACCTACAAGGCAACAGGCTTGTATAGATCAGATAATCAGTAATATACCCAATGCTAAAGGTGAAGTGCTCCCATTGGGTTTGTCTGATCACAATACAGGACAACTCTTAACAATACCAATTCCTAATAAACGTACATGATCTACATATTGGTATACTTATAAACGAGATTTTATATCAACAAAAATTATAAAAGTGTGCTCAAATGTTATAGTCCTTATCCTAACTCACATAATTAATTTATCCTTTGAACAAGGTATGTTGCCTGATAAATTGAAAGTCACAGTGGTTACCCTATATTTAAAAAAGGAAATAAAGAGAATATTGACAATTACCGCCCAATAGCACTAGTACCTATATTGTCAAAAGTTATAAAAAAGCTATGCACAAAAGAATTTTGAAGTTTATAGGAAATCAAAATATTTTATCTAAAGAACAAAACGATTTTCAAAAAGGCAAAAGAACAACACTAGCTGCATTTACATTGATAAATAATATTGTAAAAAATTTAAACAATAAAGTTGAAACTGTTGCAGTATTTTTGACATGAACAAGGCTTTCGATTTTGTCTCTCATGAGCTGCTATTACTCAAATGTGAGGCGTATGGTTTAAGAGGTCGAGCAAATGATTGGCTTAGAAGTTATCTTAGTAACAGGCACCAATATGTATAAATAACAAGTATCAATGATAAAAACAATGAACAAATATTAGTACAATCTAGCTCTAGAGCAAATAAAATTGGTGTACTACAGGGCAGTATACTTGGACCGTTACTATTTCTTCTTTATATAAACGATCTGCCTCAGGTCACGAAGTATCAGTGTACACTTTTCGCAGATGATATTACCATTGTTATCCCTAAATGTCCACAAGAAGATTTTGAAATAAGATTAAATAGTACTGTATACTGCATTATAGAATGGCTAAAAGTAAAAAATCTAAGTGTAAATGTAAAAAATATATATATATACAATTTCATAATCGAAGTGGTTCCAAGAAAAAAATCCAATTGAAATACGATTCTGAATCACTTAATGAAGTAAATGAAACTCTCTTTTTAGGGATTTTTAGTACCGACAGATGACGGGATAGCTGTCTCTAAATATACCAGAACAAAATTCACCAGGCCAGTGACGGGCAGCAATTTATAAGGTGAACAGTGTGCTTTCAAGGGGTCATTATGTTTATATTACGTATGTTGTTGTTTGGAATGGCGAGAAGATATTTTATTTTGTTAGAAACTTATATGCTGAATTGTGTTATCCATCAATTCCTATCTCTCCATACTTTTAATCCAAAAAAAAAATTTGCTGACTGTTAAGCCACTTGTGAAATCATGAAGTGCAGCTAGTGTTCAATATAAATACGATATATTTTTTAGTGAATTTTGAGCACTTAAATTATTTTATTGCCTTTTTAATGCGTACATTATCACAATAACCACACTAACTTTTAGTTATTGCACACAAAAATCCGTCACGTAAAGGGATGTCATTAGTTGTATAGAATTATTTCCATTAAATGCATACTTCCAGTACTTGCTCCGCGGAATAGTACGTGATCTGAATCCGCGAACATGTTTCTTACTATATAGGCTTACAGTTTAATTGCTTCATAAAAATTATTGTGTCGTAAATCGGCCGTCTAAGAAAATCTTGTCATTTATTCTAAGGTATATTAACTATTACTAACAAGGTGACTAATCAAACATTTAATTCCTGTTTGTTCTTTAAAGTATAGCATTTAGTTAGATACATCATAATATAAATATCTTCACGCAATTCCCAATGCAGGGGTAGACAGAAGTCTAGTCTAGACAATTAATACCTTTGACCCACCTTCCACCGAAGATATTTTCGGGACAACGAGACAGGCGGTGAGCCCGACGCCGTCTTTACGTCCAAGCCAACGATATAATTCGTACATAAGTTTTTGAAAAACCCATTGATACGAGCCCGCCACCTAGGGGTCGAACTCGGGTCTCTTGACTCGAAATTCTGACCACCCAACCACTCGGCTATCGTGACTCGGATATATTTCTTTTGAATAATAATACTGCGGCAGTATAGTGTTAGTCCATAACGGAATGAGTTTCTCCCCAGTAAGAGCACTGAACAGTGCTCGCAGTGTATGTCGGAACAAACTCATTATATTTTATTAATCACCTTACAAACACATAGTTATCACCCATTTTTATATTTCCTTAGCAATCTCTTCGGGCTACTATTATTATTTATGCAACATTTCTCACTTACTTTCTTATTAGGCCTCTAAAAGACGAGGTCTTACAGTGGGCAAGACCGTCTCACCCGAAGAATCATTTCCCACTAGGTTTTCGTGGTTTAAGAACTTACCACTCCAGTTTTTCCCGTGAAAAACCCATTGGTACGAGCCTGACACCTGGGGATCGAACTCGGGTCTCTCGACTCGAAAATCTGACCACCCAACCACTCGGCTATCGTGACTTTTTAACACATATATTATATAATAAAGGTATGTTAAGGTGTGATCAAGCGTTGGAGATGTTCCAATGTTCAATTCACTTTTATATATTTTAGAACAGACCGGTTTCGCCTTACGGCATTTTCAGGTAAAATACCCAAATCCAATGAATATATATTTAAAAAAGGGAATGAGTACAACTGTTCAACAATTAATTTTTAATGTGCTTATTTATTTACGTAACAGTATTTCTATTCAATAAGCATCATAATGTCCTGTTTGTAAAGCCTAGTCGTACCTTCATTCGCGTGTCACAGTCGACTTATTATCACAAGGCTATATGATGAAAATGTCAGAATTGTCGGGTATGTCATTAGGGACTGACAAGCAATTAGCGAGTGATTTTACAAAGCTTTACTGTCCCGTTATTATTTCTCTTGTGACACAAATCTGACATGTCCAGCTAACAATAACGCACCGACTTTATTCTCTCATAAAAAATCGGTATGCATTAACACACACGACAAACAGGTTTGCCTACAAAATATGTTTGTAAAAAATATTTTGGTTTTTTATGTCATCCCGAACGTGTTGCTGTGATGGGGCTTAGTAAGTAAGTATGAGTCTTTGAAAGGAGACTTTATATTTGTTCCATTTGCCATAAATTCGACACAAAACCGATAACTCTTTTATTAACTGAATTGAGATTTTTTTGCGACTTACATTTGAACCAAAATTTCCCAGCCAAATATCGTCTTCGAATATATAATAGTGGTATACACAACTCGCTCTCCATCATATGTATTGGTGTACTTTTAATGAAGCTACCTACTAATCTCATTACTTGGTTCTGAATTTTGTCTAATTTATTTAAATGTATTGCTGCAGAATTACCGTATAGAAAACTAGCAGTCAATGCGACTTCGTATTAAACTTGTGTATAATTTCCTTTAAAATATTTATTACCCCAGTTTAAACCAACTAAAACTTTAAAAATATTAAAAAACTTTGTTACTTTTTGAGATATTTCTTAAAGGTGGTTACTCCATTTTAGTGAACGATCCAGCCACACACAGCCATATTTTACTGTATCTACGACTTGAAAGGAAGTTCCATCTATTTTAATGTCAACTAGCTGTCTTCAAAATCCTCTTTGAAATATACAAATTTTACTTTTTGATGAGGAAATCGTCAATTTGAGTTTATCGGGTAAAGTACACATTATGCCTATAGCCGATCGCAACTCCCTTGCAGAGTTTAACAAATTTTTCGACATTATGTATAGAGCAAAGTCATCTGCGTATTGTGAAATACAAATTTTAGTTGATAAAATTTTACAAATAAGAATAGT
This sequence comes from Sericinus montela, assembly GCA_029286605.1. Taxonomy (NCBI): domain Eukaryota; kingdom Metazoa; phylum Arthropoda; class Insecta; order Lepidoptera; family Papilionidae; genus Sericinus; species Sericinus montela. Next base: position 1,216,428 of record JAGSMR010000056.1, on the reverse strand, counting down.
TGTAACATTAAATAATAATGGTGAAATAGGATCTCCTTAAGCTAGACCTTGACGAGTGGTTCTAATTATGGTATAATTACTTTCTTTTATTCTCAGCGCTCTTTCGTTTAAGAATGCCCAAAGGTATTTACAGTACTTTTAACCTACGTTTAGTTGATCAAGCGAGCGCAAAAGTTCAGCAATGTCCACACATTTGTAGGCATTTTCTATATCGAGAAAGCATCCTAAGATTGTGTAGCCCTTAGAAAAACCAATTTGAAGTTTTGTTACTAAATTAGTACGGTTATCGAGAGAAGATTAAGCCTTACGGAAACCCAACGTATATTCAGAAAAAACTTCGCTTCTCTCTAAATACCATTCTAACCTGTTATTAATTACAGAATGAAAAATTTTGCAAACACATGATATAAGTGGTATAGGTTTTAGAGTAGTTGCCGAGGGTGGCTCATGGCCCTGCTTCGGGATGTGAACTATGCTATCCTGACGCCATTGCAATGGAGCACAACCAATCTCAAAATACCAATTATATAGTGATAATAAGATTGTTTTTCCTATTTCTGGCAGGTTTTTGATCATTGAAAATGATATATCATCATCGCCCGGTGCAGTGTCTTTTGATTAAATGCATTTTTCAAACTCCTGTCTAGATACTTTAATCTCTAATTTATTATTTGTCGATGTATGGCTCCTGATTTCTTATCTCCAATTAAAATTCAGAGAAATCAGGAGCCAAAGTCTCTAAAACACTGCTAGCTATTTCTTTATTTATATAATAACGATTAGATGATGGATGTCCCTTTAGCCATCTCATTCGATTCCACATGTCGCTCGCTGTAATTTTCTCATTAATCAATGTACAAAATTGATACCAAGAATTGTTTTTTGCATTTCTTAGTGTTTTTGCACGATTCTAGTCTTTAATTGTAACACATTTAAATTGGTTGGCATTCAGTTTCTTCTAAAATATTTCAAGGCTAACCTTTTCTCTGTAATAATTTTAGATAAATGAGCGGACCAATAAGGTTTCGGTGTGAATTTTTTGGTGGGGTTTTGACAACATTTACTGCATTGGATACTTTTATTCGCAGCTTCGTTTAAAATTTGGATAAAAATATCGTATGCTTTTTGTGGATCATCATATCGAAGCCTGAAGTCAGTTAATCTGAATTCACTTAGCGCGTTTTCGATATTTTGCCTATATAATACCCAGTTTGCTTTCTTAAAGTTTTTTTTTAACTTGCGTATATACCGTATCGTAGGATATGGATAGCTTGATTATAAAGTGGTCACTACCTAAACATTCATTCATCACCTTCCAATTAAAATTCAGAGAAATATCGGAAGAAACTAGAGATAAGTCTGGAGAAGATTGTTGCTAAATTCCATTGATTAATTTTATTTGCGTAGGATCGCCGTTATTTAGTGTAACAAAATTAAAATCGACCATAGAATCAAAAATTTGCATACCTCTAGTATCTTGTTTGACCAGCTTGAATGGTGGCCATTGAAGTCGCCTAGTATTAAGGTTTTTCTTGAGAATAAAGAAAGTAAATTATTCCAATCCTTTGCCGAAGTATACATTTAGGAAGGAAAGTATAGTGATAAAACGTTTTCAATATGTTTACAGTTCAATACTTTCATATAAATAATTTCGATTCCTGTGTTATTTAAAGAATTGTTCTTTTACCCAATTGGATACCCACTCTATACACAACTGAAATGTATATTTCACTTTAGCACTAATTGAGCCTTTTTTTTTGAAAGATCACAGTCCTCATTCTTAACAGAAGCTCTTTAAAAGAAATGTCAGTTCTTCTGTTTCTTGTTGCTTCTTCAATACTCAAATTACTCTCTGAATCATTATCAGACCAAACATCTACGAAGTCATCCACTGAATATTGTTGTCGTTTCCTTTCACGTTTAGCACGTTGAGGCTTAGTTTTCTATTTTTCTGATGTTATATTGTCATTGCGAGATTCTTCTGGAAGTATTTCAGAAATTGATGGGCCAGGCATTTCACTGTTCTTATTGTTTTCGACAATTTTTTCTCTGGGAGGTGGGTCTGAACCTACTACATTAACTTGAACACATAAATTGGAGGGTGCAACATACATCGTCATGGCTTTTCTGTATGAGCAATTAAATTCAGCCATAATTTCCCGAATCCTTTTCTCTTTTAGAAATATCGGACAACTTTTAGCTAAAGCCATATGTGAACCGTTACAATTAATACATTTAAATTTTATTATTTCACAATTGGGATGGTTGCTACCGTATTTTGGACACATAATTTTGTTTGCTTGTATGGCCAAATTTCCAGCATTTAGAACACTGTGTTACTGGAAAGATGTAGGGCTGAACTTTGATTCGCATGTCATATATGTATACAAACGATGGTAGAAGAAAATAAATAAAAAAATATCTTCACGCAATTCCCAATACAGAGGTAGACAGAGGTCTAGTCTAGACAATAAAGTCCCTTCGACCCACCTTCCACCGAAGATATTTTCGGGACAACGTGACCGGTGGTGAGCCCGTCGTCGCCTTTATATCCAAGCGAACGATTTAATTCGTACGAGCCTGACACCTGGGGATCGAACTCGGGTGTCTCGGCTCGAAATTCCGACCACCAAACCACTCGGCCATCGTGACTTTAGAAGAGATCCTTTGAATCCGACGCGTACTGTTTCGCTTGCCGTCCATCCATTTCCTGACACCTGGGGATCGAACTCGGGTGTCTCGGCTCGAAACTCCGACCACCAAACCACTCGGCCATCGTGACTTTAGAAGAGATCCTTTGAATCCGACGCGTACTGTTTCGCTTGCCGTCCATCCATTTCCTTCCTTGCTTCTACGCATCAAACGCCTGAGATTCACTTTTTCTACTGAGCTAGATATTGTCCTCTTAATCTCTTCATCAGAAAGGTCAAGTTCGATGTCTTTAATTACCCCATATGATAGATTTACTTCAAGGGGTTGTTGGCACCTCCAGCCCATGTCTTTGAGTTCTTTACAAGATAGGAATTTTTCGCATTCGTAACTATTAAACTGTACCAATATTGTTTGTATGAATTTATATATTTCACTTTTGTTATGCCCAATACATTATAACTCTTAAACAATTTCGCAAGAGAAAATTGTTTTGGTAAGGAATCTTTACAAGTAATGGAAACCTTAATAATGTCTTGTGACCTTAGTTTATTATTCCTTGTCACTAGAGTCCATGTTTTATCATCTTCATCCCGTCTTCTCTTACACAAACGACTATTTTCAAACTCCATCATCTCCACATTTTCAGTATTATTGTCTCCTTCCATTTGTATTATATTTTCAGAATCACATATCTCTTCTAAACTATTTTGAATAGAAATTGTATTGTTATTAACAGGTATGTCATTAAGTAATGATTCTTCACACATTATACATACGGTACATATTAATATGCACTTACTGGCTGACCGGTGCGATGCATCGATAAGCCGAGGCGACGTAAACAACCGTTTCCAAGAATTGGTATGAGACAATAAGCCGCTCGCACAGTAAAACGCACTACACGTCTTTACTGCACTACTAGTGTACGACATGTGAGGTTTATAATTATAATTCAGATTTCTAAAATTGCTTTCTTCTATTTTACTGTACACTTTCCTCTTATACTCTTCTTTATACGTAATTTTCTCGGTCCAGGTAGCAGACTGTATTTATTTAATAATTAATCAATAAACATAAAAATAAATGAAACTCACGTTTTAAATAGGTACCCAAATCACGTTTTAAATAGGACCAAAATGTTGCAAGAAAATATTGCATACTAAATTTACCTTGAAATATTACTCTGAACGCGCCCAAGTTAGTTTCGCTCAAAAAAAATTCACTCGCAAAATACTGCAGCCAAAAGATCTAGAACTATTAAAGAAGTATAAAATAAATGTTAGATTTAAAATACCACACTCCAAGTTAAAAATAATAAAATGATCAGCTAAAATGCATTGAGTTAACTTCTCGTCTAGTCTCGATGAAGTCTTGCTCTCTGAACAACTTCCTCTTTCGGAAATTAGATTAAGTAAAGATACTTTCTTATTTAAGAATAGGTTCAAAAAATCGTAACTGATCTTTCACAAAGAAACTGAACGAAATTCAGTTATAGTTTTTTTTAGCTTCAGCGTTATGTAGTGTGTTTTTTACTATTCAACCATCTGCAAAATGCCTAATTGACAAAGTGTGTTCTTTTAGTCAGCTTAATTAAACGTATTTTATTTTTCTCAAGTCCTTACTTCTCTATCTGTACTAATAAATGCGAAAGTAAATCAGTCTGTATGTCTGTTACACTTTCATGGCAACACTGTTAAATCGGAAATTTTTTGTGAAAGTCAATTGCTGAAAATAATCTTCTTGGTTTTGCTTCAGATTTTGACACAATCGTCTAGCTTGGGAAGTGGATTAGAATTGCGGATTATTAAAATACATTTTAATTTGTGTCTTATTAAAAGTAGTCCTTAAAAGGAATTTTTTTGGGTATTAAAATGAAAAAAGAATTCATTCAAGTACATTACTGGTACTTCTTAACAATATAATAAGCATTTTACCTTTATACTAGACGCAGTGTGAAGGTAAAATGCTAACTTGTAACGCGAGTGAATAAACTATTTAATTGGAGCTACTGAAATGACTCTTATACATAAAATTCGAATATAAAAGTAACGTATGTTAATGGTTTCTTCTTTGTTTTTAAATTATTTAATTATTTTATTTTAAAAAAGCGTGGGGTGCTTTTTAAGGTATTATCAAAATGGTACTCACTCTACTCATATCTGTCAATAAAATATTTATAACTATTGACACCAAAAAAAATATTTTATTTTGAAAAAAGCGTGGGGTGCATCCCACGCTTTTTTCAAAATAAAATATTTTTTTATTCACACTATTATTAATTTATATTTATTGAAATTTTTTACGCTATTCTTAATTTAAATTTATAAAAATTTATTTTCTATTTTTTAGTTCGGTTTATTATAAAAAGCGTTTTTTTTAGTTTTTTAAACTATTATTTGTTATTTATTACTTTTTAGTTTTTTTTTATCAAATTATTGTATTGTCATCGGTCCTCGATAAATCTACAAAGTTTGAACGAAATTTGGCCGTTTAAAGTGGGTCAAAATCGCGCCCAAAGAAGTCGGTTACAAATATACATACATACAAGTGAAGCTAATACGAGTATAAAGCGTGTAAAATAGTATAAATGCAACTTTTGTTTGATAGAATAACGTTCTGCTAAACTAAACTTCCTCTTTGCTAAGCTGTCAACTGCATAGACTTATGTCTAGAATGTGTATACTGTACAGTTAGAATAGACGTCGACGTTTTACAGTTAAGTAAACACAAGTGATTTGGTTTTGCAAAAACGGTGAAATGTTTTTATCTTAAATAAATTTTAAGTAATACAATACGACCCTCGATGGTCAAATGCTTACGGGTTCTGCTTATGACCACCAATTACACTGTCGCAACTTAAGCGTATAACAAATCTGTTATGTATAATTTTTCCGAAGAAAATTTTTTCGAAATTTTTCAGAATTATACAATTATTAATAATATAGGTATTTCTCATACGCGTGGGTTTGCTAGAGTCACCATGCTTGGGCAGCGGGTTGGCGATCACAGTACTAGACAACTCACACCTTTGACGCTGCTACGCCGCCATCGATGAACTGAATTTTAGTCTGGTATTTTTCAAGATGGTTATCCCACCATCGATCGGTAACTTATTACAACTTCAAGGCTTTTCCCTTAGTCGCCTCCTATGGAACCCACAGATTGAAAGGGCGTGGTATATCCTTACGCCGTGACCACACAGCAAAATTTTCTTTATTTTCGATACATAAGCAAGATATCAACACAGTATAAAGGTTTCTTTAAATCTTGTGTCTGGTTGTGTCAGTGGTTTACGACACTTATCGAATGGCGGGCCCGAACCTACGACGTTATATTTCGCAGTTTAAACCTTTAGGCTTTTGACGCTTCAAGCTTCAATTGACCAACAACTAAATACTACGGCCACATAAAAATATTTTTAATATAATTTTTTTCGTTCTTAATTCCAGATGGAAATGTAATAAAGAAAAAAATAATGCCGGTGATGCCGGTAACAGGTAAACATTTTGTTGAACAAGAGAGTCAATATTGTCCTCAAGGCTATTACTTTTTTTTTCTAAATAACGCTATTTCAACACCTTATAGATTCAACTTGTGTTGATTGTGATAATTTTACATTTAAGATGTTTTTTTGTGAATTTTTCATTTATGTAAACTATGCATGGCTTTTTATAAGATAGGTGCTGGCACAATTTCTGATAGATGTCACGTAACGGATGCGCGTAAGATACGTTAGCTCGGAGGTAAAGAGCATAACTTTGTAGAACATGTAGAAGAAGTATGTATGAAAATAAATAAATTTTTTTATGCTTTGAGTAGGTTACGCCAAATTTCTGTAACAAATATAGCATTAACAGCCTACCATGGTTACGTTGCATCGAAACTAACATATAGACTATTACTCTGGGGTAACACCACTGATATTTCAAAAGCTTTTACAGTACAAAAAATGTATGAGTGCACTATATGGAGTAAGTCCTATAGCTTTTTGTCAGCCTTTATATTTTTATTTAAAAAATTTAAGATTTTATTATTATCGTCAATGAATATTTATTAAACGTGTATTCGTGTTTTCGCATTATATGTATAGTATGTATAAACTTGTAATAAAATCTCTTTGGCTATACTATTTGTATCTGGCTGGTTTTAGTATCAATAAAAGGTTAAATTTTAAAGAAGATAATTCCAAATTCGAATTAGGAAAATGTGTGTTTTCATTTATTTTTCGTGCTGTCAAGATGAGTTAATCTAATGAAGAAATTCGATACATTTTAAAATTTTACTACAAAAAAGGTAGAAATGCAACGCAAGTCGCGAAAAAAATGTTGATGTTTATGGACCTAGTGCAGTGTCTGTGAGAGTAGCACAAATTAGGTTTAAGCGTTTTCAATCCGGAAATTTTGATGTCAAAGATACACGTCGCACTGGTCGCCCTGTTACGAATAAAATGAATGCCATTTTTGAAAAAATGGAGCAAGATCGGCATATCAGTAGATACGACATAGCTGAAAAACTAGGAATTGACCACAAAATAGTTTTGGCGCATTTGAAAAAAAAACTGGGTACACAAAAAAGCTCGATATTTGGTTAACTCACGAGATCACAAAGAAACCTAATAAACCGACACTCATTTGTGATTCTTTATTACGACGTAATGAAACCGAACTATTTTGAAGAAGCTTATAACTGTTGATGAAAAGTGGATCACGAACGACAAAAATGTGGGAAAAAGGTCGTGGTCTAAGGCCGGTCAGACTTCAAAATGTGTGGTGAAACCCGGGTTAACTCGCAACAAGGTGATGCTGTGTGTGTGATGGGATTGGGAGAGCATTATTCATTATGAGATGTTACCACCAGGCAGGACCAACGATCGTAATTTCTACTGCGAACGACTGATGAGATTAAATGGAGAAGTTGAGAGAAAGCGGCCGGAATTAATCAACAGAAGGGGTGTTTTTCATTATGATAACGCTAGACCTCACACATCTTTAGCCACTCAAATTAAGAGCTCTTGGCTGGGAGGTGTTAATGCATCCGCCGTATAGTCCTGACCTTGCACCTTCAGATTTTTATCTGTTTCGGTCTCTTCAGAATTCTATAGGCAGTGTCAGGCTAACATCACGAGAGGACTGCCAAATCAGTTAGTTTGGAAATAGCGAAAGCCTTTGATCGGATATGGCACAACACGCATCTCTCGAAGCTTCCGTCATATGGGCTTCCCGAGAAATTTTGCAATTAGGTCACTAGTTTTCTCACAGACCGGAGCATCAAGGTCGTAGTGGACGGTGCATGCTCGGACTCCAAGTCTGTGAACGCTGATGTCCCACAAGGCTGTGTACCATCGCCAAGCTTGTTTCTTCTGCATATCAATGATTTGTTACAAATTAGTAACATTCATTGCTATGCAGACGACAGCACTGGTGATGCCCTATACACCGGCCATGCCAATATTTCTTTGGAGCACGTCGACGAGTACCGGAACAAACTTTTGCCTGAAGTCAAGATTTTTTTAGACAAAATCTCGGACTGGCCCGTGTAAATTGCGTCCAGTTCAACCCTAAAAAGACACAAGTTTGCGCGTTTACTGCTAAAAAGAAACCCTTCGTCGTGTCACCTCATTTTAAGAGTACTCCCCTAGTTGCCTCAACCAGTATCGGAATCCTTGGCGTTGAAATATCGAGCAACGTTCAGTTTTGCGGTCACTTGGAAGGGAAGGCCAAATTGGCCTCTAAAATGCTTGGTGTGCTCAGTGGAGCACGACAGTACTTCACGCCGGCCTACCGCTTGCACCTTTATACAGCTAAATTATAAAGTAAAAGAAATTAAATAAAGTAAATAAATTATTTTAAAAAATATTGTGAATTTTCTTAAAAAATGCGAAGAAACTTTTTCCCCGACCTATTATCAAATAATAAGTGATTTTGAATATTATTTTTGACATTTAATTTGTAGTTTGACACTATATTATTAAATAATTGACAGAAGTTAATTAACAATATTATATTGTAGTAATTGTTTTATGTGTAAATGTACTTCAATTCTTTTGCTATTATATTTTGCATGTTAATTAATTATAATAGCAGAATAGAGGATAATTGTCATAATGATCAGCTTAAAAACCTATTTAAAGCAAATAAATACTTTGAATTTGACTTTACTTTTTACAGCTTGCTTGGGCGAAAGTGATTCCACGGCCCTTGAATGGCCCGTGCAATCCCCAGATTTTAATTTCGTTGAGCTTATTTAGCATATGCTCCAAAGAGAATCTCGTAGGAATTTTCCTACAAATTGAGTTACAGAAGAACTATAATTCTCAAGGTTACTTTTACTGAGTATTAACTCTTAATTAACTGTTAATCTAACCCCTAAAGATGGTTTTGGTACTTTGCTTTACGTTTAAATTTAAAAATTAAATTTTCAAGATGTTTTTCAAATGCCAACCATACTTACACCTTGCCAGCCAATAAATAATACTCTGGCAACTTAAATAATTTTGAATATCGATTCTTCTGAATATAAATACCACAGACTATTCATTGCACATTAAAAAAATTATGTTTTTATTTTCAAAGCTTGTCCCTTAGTCACCTGTTTTTCTGCCATATTAGTCTTATATAATTATGCCGAAACCACACTGCACTAATGCCAACGAAAGAACAAATAATTTTTAAAGTGATATATAAAGTTATGGTGTAATCATGTACACATATTTGAAGTTACACAAACAACAGAATTAGAAACAGATTAAATGTTTTAACAAGGGTATTAAATACAAAACAAGAGATTATCATTATCAATTTCACATAGAGTTTAACCAATCAATAGTAGCAAATTATCGCTCGCTAGTTTACAGCTCGTTGATAATATATATAGAATATAAGTCACGATAGCCAAATGGTATGTTGATCGGTATTGGAGTCAAGAAACCCCTAGTTCCGTCCCCTGGTGGTAGGCTCGTACCAATGGTCTTTTTCAAAAACTTATGTACGATTTATATCGTTCACTTGGACATAAAGACGGCGACATACTCACTACCTATCGCGTTGGCGTAAAAAAATGTCTTAGGTGAAAGACTTAATTAAGCGATTTTCATGAAATTTTGTCTGAATAGTAGCTGAACTCAAGGAAGTAAAAAACCCATAGTGCGCATTTGGGCTCCTCCGAGACCGATGCGGCGTATAACAGCTTTATAACGGCGTATATATAATATGTAAATTTTAATAAAACATCATTTTTAATTGGAGCCTGTAACGTCGCCATTTTACTTATAATGTTAACTTTTAGTATCGTATGTATTTAGTATTATGAACGTAAAGTTATATGTACGTGACAAGAAATAACGTGTTAGCCTGAAGGCATCGTTAGACTTACGAGATTAGTTGTGCCCTGACCTATTTTCACATCAAGATTCAGTTTCATAACAGTAACAAGATTTTGTACATTATTTTAATTCTTTATTATTTTATTTATTAAAGAAAATATTTAACATAGCCTTATCCGAGCTAGTGGTTGGATTATCGGAATTCGTAATAGGAGACCAAAGTTAAACCCAATGAGGAAGGCGGGTATTTTTGAAACTTTACGATACGAATTGTATTGTTGGCTTGGGCACTAAGACGGCGACAGACTCTCCACCAGTCACGTAGTCCCAATTAATCTGAGCTGAGCTTAGGGTGAAATGTAGATCGAAAGAATAATATTTACGAAATTATGTGATAATTCTAATTCAGGTCGCAAAGAGAACAGATCGCCAAGTGACATAATCCTACTTAATTTTGCAAAATCTCATTGCAAGACACAGGCCATTCTTGTATGGAGGAATCCTCCTTACCACAGGTAAGGATCGGATCACCGGTCTGCTCAGTTTTGGAACGATATCTCGAAATGGTTATACCGCCATCTGTCTGTTGACACTTAATCCGATGGCAAATCCTACTTACAGAAAAATTTTACAACTTTTACCTACCTCTCGCAGTGAACTTTTACAGGCCTGTAAGTAATTAATATTTAAATCCCAATGACGTTACTCTATAATACCGTGTTTATATCTTATTAATAGAATCCGAATAAGTTACTTGACTATAAGCGAGACTTACATAATCCTTTGAAAACTGGTGCTTTGATAATATCAGTTTGTATACTAATATATGCTATGAGCATTAATTACGTTTCTATAAGGACGTTTGTGTTACGTTATTAATTAGGTCTAATTTTTTATGATATTAATCAAATATTTACTTACTTAATGTCCCATAAAAGTTCACTACAGAACAAAGGCTCCCTCTTAAAGAGGATTTGACATATTCGCTATGCTTGGCAAGCGGATTTTCGATCACAATAACAGAAACCACGCACCGTAGACTGCCCATCAACGGTCCGTTTAATTTTGGGGTAATTAATTTTGCGACATGGTTCTCTCGCCATCTATAGGTCCAACGTATGTAAAGGTCCACCATCTATGGATGTCTTTCAACATCCATGGGATAGAGGGAATAGTATTATTCTTACGCTAATACCAAATGAAAAAATGTCGGTTTATAATATCAAAAAAACAAATGAAGAAAGATGCATTTATTTGGTTATTTATAAATGTATAATTATTGTAGTATGTTTAATTTGAGCCGGGGGCCATAAATTGCATAAACACTTACTTACCTACTTAATGACCTATGAAAGTCAGAAGCAGTGGGCATATCTGTCGACAGTCATTGCTATTTTCAATGCTTTTCCCTTAGTCACCCCTGACATCACCTACCAGAGGAAATGGGTTAGTTGATAATAACTTACGCTGATACCACACAGATTTGGCATATTCTCGTAAATGACCTTTAAAAATTTACCTAAAGCCATTAAATCTGTTATAAAGATATATTATCTTTGGGGAAAAAATTTCATTCAGTAACGTAATGATAATATTATATATAGATACTTATTTTGCTTGAAAGAATTGCTTGAAATGTAATCAATTAGGCATGCAACTGTCTATGAGTAAACTGATGGTTAAACTTTATTGCTTTAGGGAAATGCTGAAATGCGCGGAGTTATGCCAAAACTTTGCAAATAGAATATTTAACGAAAAAATCTTAAGTTCAGTTTTTACTGTCAACAAATAGTTGAAAATTTTACCGTCCTTTATGCACTTACTTTATACTATTTTGTTTTATTTTTTTATGCTTAATTTTTAAGTGTAATATTAATTACACTTACATTTTGTAGTATAAAATGAATCTGTTTATACAATAGTAAGTGAAGATAAGTTAATCAATTTAATGCTTCAAGTAACAATTTATATTTTTTAATAAAGAACTGTAAGTACTAAAACCATCCCTACAAATAAGATATAATTTTAAATTTTAATTATATTCCTTTTCCATAAAGTTTGAATAAAGAAAAACAATTAACATAACTATGCTTTTTATTTTAAACGAAATCCAAGGTTTTATTTCTTAAGCTTCCAATGTAATAACCGACAGATCCCGCGGGTCTTTTCTTTAAATATTGTTTCAAAAAATATTTTGTGAACTTGAATATAAAATATAAATTTTCAAGCTTTTTTAAAGTTTTTATCCATTTTTATCCAATAACTAAGATTGGCGGCAGCGTCTTTAATGTGAGGTGTTTGAAACAGAGACTGATAGTGTGCTTTATTGATTACTAGAGAGGCTTCAGTTGTACAGTGGACTTTTACATGCCGTTAAGAGATTGAGTAATTATTTACTCTCTGAAGTTTCCAGTGATACAGAAACGCAGTATCGTAGTATCTTGTCATTGATTTAAATTGACATTGCTAGGCTGCCCCTAGCGGACAAACTTGCCTATGATTACCAGGGACACTCCCAATTAGGCTATTACGATATGAAGTTATGTTATAAGGTTAATAAATTCGTATTAAACTAAAGATTAAAACATACTACTATCTTTACGCACAATCCCTGACAGGGTAGCCAGAGAAAACAGATTGCCGAGTGTCACGATCCTTACATATCACTTTCGCTTCTTTTAGATTCATTATCTTCCTCATACATGCACGTCTAGGTATCCGAGTACTCTTGACTTTCACCTCTTCGAGCAATTTACTCACATGGTCTTCGAAAGTTAGTTGCGGTCTACCTCGACACCTTTTAATATTGACTTTCGCGCTATATATTTTCTTCAACATTCGGTCTTCACTCATTCGCTCAACGTGCCCAAACCATCGAAGCACGCCCTTATCAAATTTTGTGATAAGGTCATCTTTCAAACCTGCCATATTGCGAATCTCTTCGTTTCGCTTTCGGTCGGCCATAGTAACGCCGCACTTTTTACGAAGAGATCGCATCTCCACTGCATTCAACTAGCTTTTATGCTTCTTTTGGAATACTCAGGTTTCGCTGCCATATAACAAAGTTGGTACCAATACTGCGTTATGTATTGCAAGTAGTGCACACTTCACTACGCCTTGCCTTTTGACTAACGCAGTCAGGGCACCATTGACTTTGTTCCCGGCTGCGACACGCCTATCCACATCTAAATCACATCTTCCATCCCGGCTAAAAGCACTTCCCAAGTATACAATTTCATTCACCTGTTCTAGGCTTTCCTGATTTACCGATATTTCACACTTTGTTAGCTCTTTGTCGCTTTCAAATACCAGAACTTTAGTTTTATTAGCATTCAAACGGAGACCTTTAATTTCAAATTCTTCTTTCATACACGTGACTTATGTCTACAGTTCTGCCTCTGACGGTGTAATAAGTTATCGGCATACACCAGACAATTTACTTTTATGTCACCCAAACAGCTATCTTTCAGCTTCTGTAAACAGGCTTGGAGATACAGTATGAGCAACCAGAAAAATATGACACAACCCTGATTTACACCCGTTAGAACGCGAAACTTGGTTGACAGGTCATGCCCTACCCCCATACAGTCTTTACACTCACAGTAAAGTGACTGCACAGCCCTAAGTAATGGACCTAAAGAATGGTATGGATACCATACCCTAGCAACAGTTACACAAAAGCACGGAAATTCTTCTAGTTAGCAGCCAGAAGCTTCTCCGTGATCATGCGGAGAAAAATCATTTTATCCGTGCATCCTCTTCCAGGAATGCGGATTTAGAAATCCACATTGTGCCTCCTATAAGAAAAATCTTTCCGATTTCTCTTGCATGATACGGTCAAGCTGATCGCCCTTTAGCACCCGCAGTCAAAATGTGAACCTTTACCTTTACATAAAGGCACAATGACTGCGGATCGTCAACCATCCGTGACATATCCCGTCAGCCAGCAGAAATTGCACAGCAGATGAAAGCTGTCCCAGACGCAAGGTCCACCAAACTTGACCACTTCAGCAGTAACTTCATCTAGTCCCGCAGCCTTGCCACATTTCAAACTTCGAATCGCACATTCAATCTCTTTCATACTGATGACCTCAGTGTCATCGAGGTCCGAGTCTGGCATACCAGTCGACACGGTGTCACCCTCGGATACCTCACTAAGATCATCACATGCATATTTCTCTCTATAAAACTCGCTCCATCGTGCAGCTTATATCCTTCTTTCATCTTCTCTCATCTCACATGGATAATGCCAGGCTTATGGGCTGCCCTTGCTTGATATTTATCCCTAGTGTCCGCTTCCTGAAGCTTCCAGCTCCGGATGCGACAGACCGACTGTGGTTGTGTTCCCGCCGTCCAGTAGCGCCAACCCGCGAACAGACCTCTAAATCTAGTAATCACTAAATAGTGACCGTTCCCCGGTCAGCACCCCTGAACACTCGCTTATCCATCACCTGTTTTCGCAATCGGTCATCCACCAGGAACAATTCAAACATACTTCTTTCATTATTTCTTTCCCTAGTATACATATGGATTTTCTTTTGATTAAACATAGTGTTTGTCACAACAAGACCCTTTTTATTGCATACAGCCAGTATAAGCTTACCAGCATCTTTAACCCTTTTATCACAAAATATTCCAAGCACCGACTCGTACCCTGGTCGGGCGGTACCAACCCATCCATTCAAATCACCACACAAAACAATTCTTTCATTTCCCCTAACCAAATCTAGACCTTCTCTTACATTCTTCCCAAACTCCTCCAGCTCACCCTTGGACGACGAAACTACCGACGCATAAACAGCCCCAATTTAAAGCGAACGTAGAGAAGTCTTGAATTCATAACCTTATATTCAGTCATAAAATCGACCAACCGAGACGACAGCAGCACTCCCACTCCCTGGCAGGCGCTCTCGCTCTCCGGGACTCCGGACCATGGAGCTAACGCCCCGCCAGGGATCTCTTCAGTACCACTGCCCTTCCGTTTGGTCTCCAACAAACACACGACATCTAATTCCCTTTCTTTCATTATTCCGATCAACTCATTCATCTTATCTCTCATGCCTCCTCTAACGTTCCACGTGCCAACTCTGCACTCTGTCCTCCACTTTCCGCCGTGACGGGCTATGCGTGACGGGTGGCGATTGCCCTTGCCGCTTTGCGCGCTGCAATCCACACAAACGAGGACGAGCAGGTGTGCGTCGCCTTAAGGGACGCCTTAACTCTCGTTGGCATGGGTGCGCAGCTGTGTAGAATTGCAGCCCTAAAAAGGGCTGGCAGGGGTGGGGAAAAGCACGCTTCTACAATGATCCCCTTATGATTAAAACATAATAATTATTAAATGCTTTTAATAAATTCTTACAAGTTAAATATTGAATATTTCAAGAACATTCAAGCTCAACTAGTTAGTAGACTTAATCTGACTCCAAATTGTTAATGAAACTTAATTACCTCCCTGTACAACTGTCGTCTGCAAAGGTTTTATCATAGCATTTGCAGCGTTGGTCTCGAGGAAGAATTCCATTATTTTTATAGGTTGCAAGTTATAAAATTGAGTTTAATTGAAATAATCTTACACTTATTGTTTGGTATACAAACATACTAACAAGCTCACGACCGTATTCCCAGTACTGGTGTAGTCAGAGGTCTGGATAAATTAGTCCTTTCACGTCACATAGCACCGGGCAACGTGTCAGGTGGTGAGCTGATCACAGTGTCAGTGCCACCGATATCGTTGCGGAATTAATATAACAATTTCCTATATTTTTACCAATACGAGCTATAATTTTCAAAATATCGGTAAGTTATTTAAATGAATAAATATAAATAAATATCTTCACGCAATTCCCAATACAGGGGTAGACAGAGGTCTAGTCTAGACAATTAAGTCCTTTCGACCCACCTTCCACCGAAGATAATTTCGGGACAACGTGACAGGTGGTGAGCCCGTCGCCGTCTTTATGTCCAAGACAACGATATAATTCGTACGAAAGTTTTTTTGGAAAACCCGTTGGTACGAGCCTGCCACCTGGGAATCGAACTCGGGTCTCTTGATTCGAAATTCCGATCACCCAACCACTCGGCTATCATGACTTCATTAAGGTTTTATTAAATTCTAAAAGGCTTAAATAATTTAATTCTAAGTTAAACCGCATGTTTAGTGGAACTGTAATGGCGCTGATTTATCTTTCATTTACTCTGCTCTAAATCCGTTTTTTGGTCCAGAGATAGTGGGGATATTAAGTACGTTCAAACAGGCAAATAAAGAAGAAGTTATAATGTATCTAAAAAATCTGCTTGTGGGTAAAAGGTGACAAATTGTATAAGGTGCACCTCTACATACTCCCGGGCGCGCACGTTTCAAAGGATTGTTGAAAATTGGCGAAGAGAGAAAAGTATGTTAGGATCTTAGCAAGTGGAAAGATGTAGTGCCTCTGACAAATAGAAAGTGGCGTCAGATTTATGTAAATTTATATATTGATATCCATTTTGATTTTTAAGGTTTTTCTCTTATTTGTTTCTTACAATACGGAAACAGCCCAAGGAAAAAGGAATAATGCCGTAACCATATTACGAACTGAATTTTTACTAACAAACTGTTAACTGTTGGCTCTGTTCTAAAAAGTCATACACGCCCTAAACAATAGATTCATTATATACAAGAATTCCCTCCCATATGGAAGTTCGGAAGCTAAACATTTTGAAGTGTATTACAATCGCAATCAAATCAAATTCATTGAAACAACATTAAACGATTTGTGATAATATCTAAGTATAAACTGATTTTAATTAAAAATAATATGTAGGTACAGTTTGCAAATTATACCATCGTGATAACGGCCTGTAAAAGCCAACTGCAGGACAAAGGCCTCTCTTGTATGACAGAATTTGCTATAATCGCCATGCTTGACAAGCGGATTGACGATCGCATTACCAGACACCGTACACGCCGCTGACTTGAACCGTACACGCCGCTGCCCGTCACCAGTCTGTTGAATTTTGGTCCGGTATTTTTCAAGATGGTTATCCCGCAATGTGTCATTAGCCAGCTTAGTCGCCTCTTTCGACACACACGGGAAGAAAGGGGGTGGTTCAATTTTATGCCGCAACCGCACGGCACATGATGCCTTTATAATTTATATTTCGCTTTATATTTTATATTTTATAGGTAATTCAGCCTGTCTAGATTCCACTGTGAAAGATAAACCTCCCTTTAAGATTGCCAAAGAGAATGTCGTCACTCCATCTTGTATCATCAGTATGTATCATTACATAATATGTTATTACATAAACGTTAATGGATTTTTTAAATATAATGTAGTTCATACGTTTCTCCCGTTATCAGATTTTTCCATAATCGCCACGCTTGACAACCGAAACGATGATCGCAATAATAAATAAATGATAAAAAATAAATAAATAAATAGGGTCATCATCAGATACATTGCTCCGATTCGAAAGTAAGATGCTAAAGCATTTGCCTTAATATCAGGTACCCAATATCAGGTACAACGCACATTACACGCTTCTACCTGTCACCGACTTACTTAATTTTCATTTAGTATTTATTGTGATGGTAATCTTGTCAGCAGTTGACAATTACTGCCATATTCAGATTTTTTCCTTAGTCGCTTCTTACAAAAAAAGAAAGAAATGGTATAAAATTCTTAAGCCGGCAACAAAAGTACACGATAAATGTGTATTTATAATGCGACTTTATTATTAGTTCATAAATACGTTACAAAAAAAGACGACGTTTACTTCAACTGTTTTATTTTTGTATTCGAAAAACAAAATTCCGCTTAAAAAGAACGTTGAAAACATTTTTGACTCAAGAGAAACAATTTAAATGTTCCTTCGTTTTCTTTGGTTGCTGAATTCAAACTAAAAATACGAATGACCAAAACCCGTTGGCGACAGAATTTAACGAGGGGACCTTTGTTATGTTACAGTCATGTCACAAGCCAGACTTTCCTAATTTAAAATATTTTGCATAACGGCTTAGATAAAATGTACATAGAAATTTCTCGTGATATTTTTTAATGTTGGAGAACTTCGTTATTGCAGTTTAAAAAGATTTTGCATACGGTTTATGAACGTTAATTCTAATAATGAAAAATAAATCTTAAGCAATGACTATCATGTCATGAGCTTTTTCATAACTCATTTTCTATTATATGATATAAAATATTATTGATAAACAACTGTAACTGTTCTTCAATAAAAGTAATGAAACTAAAGTTAGCTTTATCTTACCTAAATCTAAGTTAAACTAAATTGTTTTAACTAATTTACCTTTGAAACTGAGTCCTCATTACCTTTCAGGCTTCGTTTACTTGAATGAGTTCACCAATGCATTCGAGTATGTAAATTTTATCAAATGCAAGTGATGACAAAAATTGTTTCATTAATAAAACATGTATAGGTTTTAAGTCACGATAGCCGAGTTGTTGGGTGGTCGGAATTTCGAGTCGAGAGACCTGAGTTCGATCCCCAGGTGGCAGTACTAATGAGTTTTTCAAAAACTTATGTACGAATTTCATCGTTGGCTTGGACATAAAGACGGCGACAGGCTCATCACCTGTCACGTTGTCCCGAAAATATATTCGGTGGAAGGTGGGTCAAAGGGACTTAATTGTCTAGACTAGACCTCTGTCTACCCCTGTATTGGGAATTGCGTGAAGATTTTTTTTATGTATAGGTTTTCTAGCACTCATCCGTTGTTAAAGTTTTTTTTAAATAAGATATCTTATATCTTATCTTTCTTATCTTATATTTCTTATTTATAACTTATTTTATTATTATAAAATTGTAATTGTAAATTGTCTGTACATTGAAGATATTTGAGTGAAAATAAGTGGAATATGTTACTTGGAGACACCTCCTAACCGAACCCGAAACAAAAAAAAAATAGAGTTCTTGTCTGTTTGTCTGTCACTGAACGGATTTTGAATCTTTTGTTATTGATCAGTGTCTTATTTTCCAACTTAAAAACTGGTGCAATTATTATTGAAATCGGTTCAGTAATACTATAGATACAGTTTGAGCTATCTTGTGTACGAGTAGTTATAGAGCAAAAAGATCTAGTTAAAATGGTTTTTGTAATTCCGAACAGTCTACTGAAGAAGAACCAAGTAGAAAACCAAGTCCATTTTTTGGAATTGGTTTTCTATGTGTAAAATCTTAGCATTCAGGTAACAAAATTACTATTTATTTCATTCAGGAAACTTTATAGGTTTCTGCGGTGTGTCCCACAGAAACCTATAATGTTTCCTGAATGTACTGAACCTGAGTGTACTGAAACATCCAGGACGGATTTCTATCAATTTTGATTTTCTAAGATTTTGTTGTCATAACTTAAAAACCGTGATACATCTAATCCCGTCTGCACCTTGGAGACTAACGACTCACTCCGGCTTTGCATGGCTAGCAAGACATACTCCATTTTTGTCGTAGTGTCGTCAATTATATTTAAGAAGTTTTAATCATGCATTCCAATGCATGAATTTCCAAATAAATGTTCAATCCCTTAAACAAACCCCAAAATACCTGAAAAAAAAAATTACCAATATTCTTGAGTAGATTCGTACAACATGAAAGGCACCAATTGCCAAAAGTTGAAATCTTAAGCACCAGCCGTGTGGGCTCTGCTTTGATTAATCAGTCAGTGCGGACAATTAATCCACACACACACACATGTAATATTATAAAATTGTAAACTCATGGGTGAGCAACCTTTTTAATCATTTAGGCCAATTTCAATTTAATTTTTTTTGGCGGGCCGCACATAGTAAAACTCTTATATAGATATTAGAATAAAAAAAATATAAAATAAAAAAGTAAAGATTTCATATACAAATTTTAATTCAAGATTAATCGAATTTAATAGAAATTTTTAATGAGAAATTTGGCATTGTTTTTTCTACACAAACTTATCAATATCAGCCGGAATGGATGATCTCTAATCGTCCATCACTCATTCTTGATAATTGGTCTTTTTTGATTAATTGTATGGTTGAAAATAATTGTTCGCGAACATACGTACTTCAGAACAGAGACATCACTTGCTTTGCATTATTCGTCAAAAGCGGAAATTTTTAGGGCTCATATAAGATTTATAGAAATTTTCGATGTATGCTGAGAAAATTACTTTTTTTAAATCGGCCATCGATTCTTTATTACCAAAATGCGAAAATACAATTGTTTTTGGATATGAAGGGATATGCCTTTATCCCTTCATATCCAAAAACAATTCTATTTCGCTTTTTAAGTTGTATAATCTGTTTAGCATTGCACCTCTACTAAGCCAACTTACTTCGGTTAAAAACCACGTCGCTATATTCAATTTCTAAATCTTCCAGGAACTCTTTAAAGTGAACAAGTCACCGACAAGTGTGTATCTCGTCACAAATAATCGCTCAGACATCATGATCATCCTTGGTCTACTGTATAAGGTATTTGAGTGAAACAAACTGGAACAAGTTACTAGGACGTTACTGAGCCTAAAACAACAATTTTTAGAATTCTCTTCTGTTTGTCTATTCGTTCCAGGTTGGCGCTTAAACTACTGAACAGATTTTGATTCTGTTTCTATTGGCTTACTTATTTTACTTTATTAATTATAATTGAAATCAGTTAAAGGTTACTAAAGGTACAGTTTGAGTTCTCTTTACTACAAGTAATCTGCAGAACGGTTAAATTAAAATGCCATATATGTTTATATGTATACTAGACCATATATGTTTTTTCTAAATAATGAACAAACTACCGAAGAAAAAATTATACTTGGCTTCCAATCAAATCAAATCATTTATTTATCTATATAAGAATACATTAAATCCATCGATCGTATTTTTTTTAATCTACAACCGCTTCGTAATAAGATTTCTCTAATGGAAAAGAAACAGGCGAAACAATCCGTAGGTATCCTCTGTAGGTTTTTTTTTACAAAAGAAATACAAAATTTTACATAAACTTAATTAGAAATAGCATGGGAGCGAGTTATTATCGTTAATGTATTGATTTATATTGTAATAATCCTTTTTATATAGTTTTTTTATAAACAAAAAATAAAATATCTTCACACAATTCCCAATACAGGGGTAGACAGAGGTCTAGTCTAGAAAATTAAGTCCCTTCGACCCACCTTTCACCGAATGTATTTTCGGGACAACGTGACAGATGGTGAGCCCGTCGCTGTATTTATGTCCAAGCCAACGATATAGTTCGTATATAAGTTTTTGGAAAACCCATTGGTACGAGCCTGCCACCTGGGGATCGAACTCGGGTCTCTTGACTCGAAATTCCGACCACTCAACCACTCGGCTATCGTGACTTTTTTTTGACAAATGCTTTAAACCTGTTAATAGGCAAACTCTGCACATTTTCCGGGATTTTATTGTATGAGCGTACACACCACCCGTTGAATTAAAGTAAGTAACTCACTCGGAATTCATTGCTTAAAATCTTATCATCGAGATTACAAAATTGCTTTTTATTTCATCTCGGAAAGATAATAGATTCCTATGAGAACCGTGATATCGTGTGGTCGGCTTTCGATCAGTTGTCAAATCATAAGATGTATCGCAATTTTTAAATAATAGCAATAGTCATTATTTAAAAACTGCAATCCATCTTATGATATGTTCTCTGTCTGTACATAGGAGACTGGCGATTCGCCCCGGCATTACATGTCTAGCTGGGCATACACATTATATTTGTTTGTCGTAATGTTGTAAATTAAATATAAGAAGCTTTAATTATGCACAATATGCTTTTGCCTCAAAAAGTACGAATTTCCAAATGAACGTTCAACCCCTGATTGACCCAAATAAATATCCAAAAGGAAGAAATATCCAAAGTAGCTTCTTTAGGAGATTCTTAAAAACATAAAAGTCAACTTACTTATCTTCATGCACAGTCCTTGACGGAGTTGCTAGAGAGAACAGATCACCAAGTCTCACGATCCTTAAATACCTCTAACGTTTTTTTTTATTCATAATTTTCTTCATACATACACGTCTAGATCTAAGACCCTCCCCTCATTGAGCATAATATCGGCCTACCTCGACACATTCTTATATTAAGTTCCGCACAATATTTATGCCTCAACATTTCGATCTTCACTCATTCGCTCAACGTGCCCAAACCACCGAAGCGTGCCCTTATCGATTTTAGTGATAAAATGATCTTTCAAACTTTCCGTATTATGAATCTCTTTGTTTCGTTTTCGACCAAGGTAACGCCGCACATTTTACGACGAGAGCGCATCTCCACTGCATTCAACTTGCTTTTATGCTTTTTCTGCCACACCCAGGTTTCGCTGCGATGTAACAAAGTCGGTACCAGCAGTGCTTTATGTAACGCAAGGCGTACTCTTTTCACTACACCTTGCCTTTTGACTAACACAGTTAGGACACCGTTAACTTTGCTTCCAGCAGCCAGCATATTTCACACTTCGAACTCTTGCCAAAAGTTTACCTTTAATATCCTGTAGGATCTAAGACTCCACCGTAAGGGAGCGTTTGTCACAGTATCTGATAGATACTACACTTTAGATGCCGCTGGTCAACATTTTGGGCAGATAAAAGGTGGGAGTTCCCAGATACTTAAGATAAGAAGTTTTAATTATGCACTTTATGCTTTTTCTCTCAAAAGGTACGAATGTCTTAATGAACGTTCAACCCCTGATTCACCCTCTTAGGGAAGAAATATCGTCATGCACAGTCCATCTTACTACTCATCAGTCGTCTGCTTCATTTTGGGCAGCTAAATAGTTAGAGGTCCAGGTACTTGGTAAGCTTGGCGATTATTGCAAATCTTTTTTTCCAGGACAGGATGCCTTTACTTTATATCGGTATTGTGCAAAGTAGTGGCCCCCTGGTCAAGCAGATCTTTAAAATAAATTTGGTGGGAATTGATCAAAATTCCTCCTTTTAGTTACTCTATCGTCAATAAGTTGATGTATGCAGATCAGCTTCTATGCTCTAAAAAATTATATTCTTCCAAGAAGTCGCCACATTACTCCCCCGCTGAGACTGGAAGTCGGAGAGTGTGGAGAGCTTGACGCTGAGCAGTCTGGCGTTGCGGTGAGAGGCTGTGACAAGATCTACGGTGAGTCGAGATGTATAGTCATAGTGCCGATGCCGCTGTGTCAGCCTGAGGAGAAGGGGGCCCGCCGTTGAAGATCCTCAGTGGCTGACAGGACTAGGAAGCACGCATTGTGCCGACAATAGTCCGGTGCTGTGACGGCGTTGATGACGTCGATGTTGTTGGAGAAGCTCGCTGCGTTGTTCTTCAGTGGTCACTGTCGGTTGGCGGTGAGATCACGTCGGGGTTAGCAGTGTAGCGGATGATGTGGTGCAGGAAAAGGGTAGCTACCGGCCAGGTGGGGTGATCATGACCTGGGGAGGACGTCTCCTCCACAGTGTTTTTTTTTTTGATAACCGTGGAGGAAATGTTTTATGCACGAATGTTCCTTGGCCGGGAGGCCACCGAAACGAACAGTGTCGGGCTCGAATCTCAGAAGGAGAAGCATACCGACTAAAACCAGCCACGGGATGCTGTTGGCCCGGAGGCCTTTACAGATTCATCTAAGGAGACTTGCGAGGAGAGGCTCGAAAGTTAGAAGTTAAAGACAATAATGGCTGCTGGTGCAAAGCGCTGCGTCCCCTAGAACGAAAGAGAAGACTTTCGACATGAGGGAGGGGCCATGCGATCCGAGGGCCCCAGTTGGTTTAGAGGAAAATCTCCTCTCGGATCGCCTTGTGTTAACCATTTAGTGACGACTACGACCACGAGAAAGTCTCGTGCTAGTCGCGAAATTACGACGATGGCGAGGTTGTGTAAGCCGCAGAACGCGGCTTGTGTCTATGTGTGTGCGAAAGTACGTAGGAGGCCCCACCTCCTCCACAGTGTGCGCTATCGGAAATCTTATATATGCTTGTAATTGTGTGAACTTCGATAGCGCGATGTAGGCCGTCGATGTGTTTCCTGAATCCGCCACTAGCGAGCTTCCAATGTGGAGACATAGATGTCGCCACACTACTATAAGTACTTCCACGTGTACGAAGTAACGGGTAAATACTAGTTATTTATATGATTTAAAATTTGTAATTGGCGAATTAAGGACTTCCTTCTAACAGAACATACTTTATGGAATAGCCGTAAACTAAGATATAATCAGGGTTTTTGATTTATAAAAATCAGTTATATTGTTACTTTAAATAATAATAATAAATAAATAAATATAAATATCTTCACGCAATTCGCAATACCCAATACCAAGGGGTAGACAGAGGTCAAGTCTAGACAATTAAATCCCTTTGACCCACCTTCCACCGAAGATATTTTCATTAAATAATTTTTATGTTTCCATCTTAGCTGCGATATATAATACTATGAAGAGACATGAACATGTATGAAACACATTATCATATAAAGTGACATTCACACTACGCTCACTTTGAAAGGACTCTCTTAGACTAGTTCAATGTAATTCCTGAATAGCAATTCTCTTTGACACTCGAGAGACGCGACGTAGAAATGATAAAGATTCTGCTTGTTAACCATTGAAAACAATATAACAAACATTTAATCAAATAAATACGAATCAATAAAATATAATTTTACTTAATTCATTAATTACTTGAAAAGAATTACAACACAAGAACTGGGTCGGCCATTGACGGCTCAATCGCCAAGTTGGTAGTGACCCTGCCTTTGAAGCGACACGGGTTGCGGGTTCGAATCCCGGTAGGGGTAAAACATTTATTTGATGAATATTAATGTATGTACTCTAGTCATGAATGCTTATCAGTTTAAATGAATATTATCTAAGTAAACATATACCTGTCACGTTGTCCCAAATAGGCTTCGTGTGAAAGGTGGATCGAAAAGAATTAATTGACTAGACCTCAGCCTACCCCAGTACTGGGAATATGCGTGAAGATTATTTATTTACTAAACTTTCACAATCATATTATGCCGCAAAAACGACGATAGTGGCAGAAGAAAATCAGCGAAGCTGGAGCGGAGCGGATCTGGCACGACTGCTGCGTGAATGAAGAAATCCTCATAATATATATTGGCTAAAATTGTTCTCTATGAGAGTGATACGATGCAGAATTTTGAGCGAAATATAATGCAGGAAACTAAAATGGGTATGTAGTGCAAACAAGAATCTTTAAGGAAAGATACCATTGGCTACCGACAGATGGCAGTGTAAGAACCAATAACTATTGATAAAAAAATGTATAAATTAAATGCAAAGACAGCACTTTAAAAGTTATACTGGTCAAAAGATTACGGTACTATAACTTACTTATTGTAAGTTATAATACTGAAATGAAGAGAAAAGTTATAAAATCTTATTAAAAATCATTTAAAATATACCAAAAATAATTTATTACGTATATTAAGACATACATCGCTATTATATTGATAAAACACATTTCGCAATATGTACTAAATATAGAATGTATTCGTGTAGTTTTGTGAGGTGTTCGTGTATCCCGTACTCGGGCACGGCACCGCGGTAAACGTGGACTCGGAACCGATGTGTCTTATTGCAGGACATATCATTGGATTGGTCGTTGGTGGTTGGCGTCTTTTTGTGTTCTTACATTATTATACGTTGGCTATTATTCGACTTAAGAAGTATTTTGAGCGCTCCTTGTCATACGAACGTATTCACAACTCGGCAACTAAAGTTGACTGAGGTCACACTGGTGCGGTGTGAGTGTGCACTGTCTGTATGATAGTCATATTGATGCTTACGGCTATACTTCATGATGACTATGCGTCTTTTGACGGTCATGTGGTGGTGTTTACCTAAAATCAGCGCATCGTGTGGTTCTAGTCGATAGAGGCTAGAGGTGTAGATGTCTGCTGTAGACGCGGGGAGGCCTTGTGATAGCGTTTGACCGGCGATATCCGTATTGATGCGTGTTTTCTGAAAAGCTTTTCATCAAATACGCATCAATATGGCTATCGCCGGTGACATAGCGCGTACGGCGGTAGCTTGGAAAAAAACGCTTATCATTTTGGTGGTGTCTTACGTATCGGTTGGACTCACATCTCTGTAGTTTTGTCCATGCTTTGAGGATAGGGCTGCAGGCTGTCTGACCTCAATTAATTTTATTTAACAACATATTTGAAACTCTCAGTAAATTTCCCACCATTTAAATATATGAAGACAACTTGCTTTTGGGCAAGGCAAACTCGATCGAAATGCATTACACTCAACGTCAGTTACACTGATCCCATCTGATGGCCAATTAAATACATACCTTTCTGATGGCAAATTATGACAACTATGACTAGATCCGCCTTCAAAATGGTCGGTTAAGAATATGCATTTACCTCATGCGAATGGTAGATGGAGGGAGAAGACTCTCTAGGCTGCTGCCGAAAGCCGCTCAACGTGGGAACCATACCCCGGGGTGCAATAGACTTACAACGCCCTCTGCGGTAAATTTTTCGTGCTGACCTGTTTAGACAATATAAAAATAGTGATTCCTCAATTATTACAAAATTGTTCTCTATGAGAGTGATACGATGCAGAATTTTGAGCGAAATATAATGCAGGAAACTAAAATGGGTATGTAGTGCAAACAAGAATCTTTAAGGAAAGATACCATTGGCTACCGACAGATGGCAGTGTAAGAACCAATTACTATTGATAAAAAATGTATAAATTAAATGCAAAGACAGCACTTTAAAAGTTATACTGGTCAAAGATTATGGTACTATAACTTACTTATTGTAAGTTATAATACTGAAATGAAGAGAAATGTTATTAATGTGATTTCTTATTTTTTAAACCATATGTGTCGCTAATTTAAAATGTCGCATCAATTAGGGAGAGTGGTGTCGGAGATTCTGCATCGTTATTTTGGCGAAATTGTTCAACAAGTGGGAAATGACTTGTTTACCTATGGTAGCAAGCCAATTGCTATGATTGTAAAGACTACGGGTCTGCCTCGGAAACAGGTAATTTTGATGGTTAGACAACCTATACTATATAACTTAACTAAAAATCAAATTGCATATCGATGCACATTGCATTTGTTGACCGGATAACCGAGTTAGTAGTCATCTTGCCTTCGAAACCTAAGGGTTACGGGTTAGAATCTCGCTCGCTCATCACACAAACGCCACATTTGTGTGATGACAGTGAAAGGTTGTACCCAAGTCATTTATGTTTGTGTATATATGAATATTTTATTCATGTCTATATATGACTATTTATCTATGTAAATATATATGTATGTACCGTATGCTTGGATATTAAGACAGTGATAAGATCACCACCTATCCCTATGTCCCACCACTGGAATGTATAAAAATAACAATCAAAACATATACTTGGTGGTATAATGATTTAATGGTAAGTAAGAAGGGTATACAGCGGGCCTATTCACATTTTGCTGCAAGCTCCTCACTGTCACTTTATTCCAGTAGTACATTTTTATTCGCTCATCACACAAACACCACATTTGTGTGATGACAGTGAAAGCTTGTACCTAAGTCATTTATGTTTGTGTATATATATTTTTTTGTGTATATATGAATATTTTATTCATGTCTATATATGACTATTTATCTATGTAAATATATATGTATATACCATATGCTTGGATATTAAGACATAAATCGCTATTATATTGATAAAACACATTTCGCAATATGTACTAAATATAGAATGTATGCACCGCGTAATGCACCGCGGTAAACGTGGACTCGGAACCGATGTGTCTTATTGCTGGACATATCATTGGATTGGTCGTTGGTGGTTGGCGTCTTTTTGTGTTCTTACATTATTATAAGTCGGCTATTATTCGACTTAAGAAGTATGTAGAGCGCTCCATGTCATGCGAACGTATTCACAACTCGGCAACTAAAGTTGATTGAGGTCACACTGGTGCGGTGTGAGTGTGCACTGTCTGTATGATAGTCATATTGATGCTTACGGCTATACTTCATGATGACTATGCGTCTTTTGACGGTCATGTGGTGGTGTTTAACTAAAATCAGCGCATCGTGTGGTTCTAGTCGATAGAGGCTAGAGGTGTAGATGTCTGCTGTAGACGCGGGGAGGCCTTGTGATAGCGTTTGACCGGCGATATCCGTATTGATGCGTGTTTTCTAAAAAGCTTTTCATCAAATACGCATCAATTCGGCTATCGCCGGTGACATAGCGCGTACGGCGGTAGCTTGGAAAAAACGCTTATCATTTTGGTGGTGTCTTACGTATCGGTTGGACTCACATCTCTGTAGTTTTGTCCATGCTTTGAGGATAGGGCTGCAGGCTGTCTGACCTCAATTAATTTTATTTAACAACATATTTGAAACTCTCAGTAAATTTCCCACCATTTAAATATATGAAGACAACTTGCTTTTGGGCAAGGCAAACTCGATCGAAATGCATTACACTCAACGTCAGTTACACTGATCCCATCTGATGGCCAATTAAATACATACCTTTCTGATGGCAAATTATAATTATGACAACTATGACTAGATCCGCCTTTCAAAATGGTCGGTTAAGAATATGCGTTTAACTCATGCGAATGGTAGATGGAGGGAGAAGACTCTCTAGGCTGCTGCCGAAAGCCGCTCAACGTGGGAACCATACCCCCGGGGGTGCAATAGACTTACAACGCCCTTTGCGGTAAATTTTTCGTGCTGACCTGTTTAGACAATATAAAAAAGTGATTCCTCAATTATTACAAATTGTCGACTAAAATCAAGTCTTCATATAATCTATATATAAATAAATAAATATCTTCACGCAATTCCCAATACAGGGGTAGACAGAGGTCTAGTCTAGACAATTCTTCCACCCACCTTCCACCGTAGATATTTTCGGGACAACGTGACAGGCAATGAGCCCGTCGCCGTCTTATGTCCAATCCAACGATATAATTCGTACATAAGTTTTGAAAAACTCATTGGTACTGCCACCTGGGGATCGAACTCGGGTCTCTCGACTCGAAATTCCGACCACCCAACAACTCGGCTATCGTGACTTTTTAAAACATTAATTATGAGTTTATATATCACGCAGTCTAATTGTTGTAGACACATTGCCAAGGAGTCGTCTGTGTCAATACCATTCTGTTACCAATCTCTTCAATTAATTAGCAGTTAAACATCTGTGTTCCGGTTTGAAAGGTATAAAGAGACTGTGTCATCACGGATTACTCAGACGAAATAAAGCCGGACTATTATGGAGGACTCCACATATGCATTTAGAGATTCCATCTTAATCCTCAGAGGTGACAAGGCACCAGTAACTTTCTTTGTTTGAAATTATTTTCACATGTCCATAAGCTGCAGTAGTCATTTAACATCAGGTTCTCTTTCAGCTTGTTATCACCCTAAATATCTTATATTTTAAAGCAGCTTTAATGTAAAAATGATCCTGTTATTATATATATTCCTATATATATATATATATATATATATATATATATATATATATATATATATATATATATATATATATATATATATATATATATATATATATATATATATATATATATATATATATATATATATATATATATATATATATATATATATATATATATATATATATATATATATATATATATATATATATATATATATATATATATATATATATATATATATATATATATATATATATATATATATATATATATATATATATATATATATATATATATATATATATATATATATATATATATATATATATATATATATATATATATATATATATATATATATATATATATATATATATATATATATATATATATATATATATATATATATATATATATATATATATATATATATATATATATATATATATATATATATATATATATATATATATATATATATATATATATATATATATATATATATATATATATATATATATATATATATATATATATATATATATATATATATATATATATATATATATATATATATATATATATATATATATATATATATATATATATATATATATATATATATATATATATATATATATATATATATATATATATATATATATATATATATATATATATATATATATATATATATATATATATATATATATATATATATATATATATATATATATATATATATATATATATATATATATATATATATATATATATATATATATATATATATATATATATATATATATATATATATATATATATATATATATATATATATATATATATATATATATATATATATATATATATATATATATATATATATATATATATATATATATATATATATATATATATATATATATATATATATATATATATATATATATATATATATATATATATATATATATATATATATATATATATATATATATATATATATATATATATATATATATATATATATATATATATATATATATATATATATATATATATATATATATATATATATATATATATATATATATATATAACCTATATAACCTATCTGTCCCTGTTTACGAACACATTACACATAAAATGCAGCAAAACCAGAGAAGTATTAGGTGCTTTACCCGCTTAAAGAAAGAAACTGGGCAGATGAAATGAGTATGGGGACTTAAAAGAGAATGGGATTCTGGTTACCTCACTAACTCATTCCAATATATATTACTATTGAAATGATCCTGTTATTATATATATTCCTATATATATAATAACAGGATCATTCCAATAGTGCAAGATTCGTTAAGAGATTAATCTGCGAAATTAGTATACTTTTGTCACACCAGCGCATTCATATTTATTATACTACTATATCTTACTTATTATAAAGTTTTTGTTAATATGTTTGTATTTTGTACTATGCCTTTCTTACAGTGACTCATAATAGAATAGTATATTATTATATACTATATCTATTGATAGATTGAAATTAGGTATTAAGTCTGCCCATCATAGCCATTAGTTTGAAGTGTATCATAATAAAAAAAAATATCTTCACGCAATTCCCAATACAGGGGTAGACAGAGGTCAAGTCTAGACAATTAAGTCCCTTTGACCCACCTTCCACCGAAGATATTTTCGGGACAACGTGACAGGTGGTGAGCCCGTCGCCGCCTTTATGTCCAAGCCAACGATGAAATTTGTACATAAATTGTTTTTGAAAAACTCATTGGTACTGCCACCTGGGGATCGAACTCGGGTCTCTCGACTCGAAATTCCGACCACCCAACAACTCGGCTATCGTGACTTTTTAAAACATTAATTATGAGTTTATGTATCACGCAGTCTAATTGTTGTAGACACATTGCCAAGGAGTCGTCTGTGTCAATACCATTCTGTTACCAATCTCTTCAAATAATTAGCAGTTAAACATCTGTGTTCCGGTTTGAAAGGTATAAAGAGACTGTGTCATCACGGATTACTCAGACGAAATAAAGCCGGACTATTATGGAGGACTCCACATATGCATTTAGAGATTCCATCTTAATCCTCAGAGGTGACAAGGCACCAGTAACTTTCTTTGTTTGAAATTATTTTCACATGTCCATAAGCTGCAGTAGTCATTTAACATCAGGTTCTCTTTCAGCTTGTTATCACCCTAAATATCTTATATTTTAAAGCAGCTTTAATGTAAAAATTGATACTGGATCGCTTAAAACAACAAATAAAACAACAAATAAATTTAAATCCTCAGTTAGAAAGTTATAATTGCGTTGAAACTTTGATGGATAGATTAATAATTTTGAAAGAGATACTGTGCCTCGATCGAATTTAAATGAACTTGAATAATTTTTAAGGTAGGAAACTTTCAAAATTGTAACAGTAGCCATTCGAAAGCTTTTTGAAAATTTCCAATATGTTCTTATTTACTAATAAAATTTTTAATCATTATTCATAACAAACAATTAGTAACGAAATAAAATAAAAACTAACCACCAGGAATTTCCACGCTTTCAATAAATAAATTAGGCTAGACCTATTAAACCCGACTGAGTACACATATTATTATTGCCCATGGTAAACTGACGTTATCACATTTATTGTTGCTGTAGGGATGACAGACAAGCCCTGGCCGGCCTAGTAATTGCGAGGCCATAATATTAATACAAATAAGCAGACCTATTCATACAGCAGTAAAAACTGCCGCCAAACTCTACAAATCGCCACTTTGTTGATAAAATGATTACGATTACGGTAAATGAATTTGAAAACCTCTGTTGTTGAGTGGTATACCGGTTTTCAATGTGTCGCCAGCTCTGTGGTGTGGCCAGGTGTGTGGTGGTAAAAAACTACACTTTCTATATAGTTTTGGATTAGTTGTTGGGGTTGGTAGGGACTTTCGTTGTTTCTGATACCATAGCTAAATACGTTGGATTATAAAAAAAAATTATGTAATGTTGTTCCAATCTGTTTATTATCTTATATATTTTATGTTATCTTAGTTCATCCTACCAAGACCAGAACAATAATTATACGTTTATATTTCATCACGAAGTCTAATTGTTGTAGACACGTTGCCTAGGAGTCGTCTGTGTCAGTACCATACTCTTACCAATCTCTTCAATAAATTAGCAGTTGAACAACAGTGTTCCTGTTTGAAAAGTTTAAAGATATAGTGTCATGGGTTACTCAGACCAAATAATTCCGGACTACTACGGAACACTCCTCATATGCATTTAGAGATTCCATCTTAATCCTCAGAGGTGACAAGGCACCAGTAACTTTCTTTGTTTGAAATTATTTTCACATGTCCATAAGCTGCAGTAGTCATTTAACATCAGGTTCTCTTTCAGCTTGTTATCACCCTAAATATCTTATATTTTAAAGCAGCTTTAATGTAAAAATTGATACTGGATCGCTTAAAACAACAAATAAAACAACAAATAAATTTAAATCCTCAGTTAGAAAGTTATAATTGCGTTGAAACTTTGATGGATAGATTAATAATTTTGAAAGAGATACTGTGCCTCGATCGAATTTAAATGAACTTGAATAATTTTTAAGGTAGGAAACTTTCAAAATTGTAACAGTAGCCATTCGAAAGCTTTTTGAAAATTTCCAATATGTTCTTATTTACTAATAAAATTTTTAATCATTATTCATAACAAACAATTAGTAACGAAATAAAATAAAAACTAACCACCAGGAATTTCCACGCTTTCAATAAATAAATTAGGCTAGACCTATTAAACCCGGGACTGAGTACACATATTATTATTGCCCATGGTAAAACTGACGTTATCACATTTATTGTTGCTGTAGGGATGACAGACAAGCCCTGGCCGGCCTAGTAATTGCGAGGCCATAATATTAATACAAATAAGCAGACCTATTCATACAGCAGTAAAAACTGCCGCCAAACTATACAAATCGCCACTTTGTTGATAAAATGATTACGATTACGGTAAATGAATTTGAAAACCTCTGTTGTTGAGTGGTATACCGGTTTTCAATGTGTCGTCAGCTCTGTGGTGTGGCCAGGTGTGTGGTGGTAAAAAACTACACTTTCTATATAGTTTTGGATTAGTTGTTGGGGTTGGTAGGGACTTTCGTTGTTTCTGATACCATAACACAAGTGCTTTAGCTAAATACGTTGGAATATAAAAAAAATTATGTAATGTTGTTCCAATCTATTTATTATCTTATATATTTTCTGTTATCTTAGTTCATCCTACCAAGACCAGAATAATAATTATACGTTTATATTTCATCACGAAGTCTAATTGTTGTAGACACGTTGCCTAGGAGTCGTCTGTGTCAGTACCATACTCTTACCAATCTCTTCAATAAATTAGCAGTTGAACAACAGCGTTCCCGTTTGAAAAGTTTAAAGATACAGTGTCATTAGGGGTTACTCAGACCAAATAATTCCGGACAACTACGGAACACTCCTCATATGCATTTATAAATTTCATCTTAATCTTCAGCGGTGACAACGCACCAGTAACTTTCTTTGTTTGACATTATTTTCAAATGTCCATAAGCTGCAGTAATCACTTACCATCAGGTTATCTTTCAGCTTGTTATCACCCTAATCACATAAAAAAAACATATTTTATAGGTCTAAATTTAATATAAATCTAAAAATGTATAGTTAAAAATGTTTATATCAAATCCTGTTTTTCTCTTTGTAACACATTATTTAAAACAAATATGTTTTATATTGCGCGTCCTATTATCCATTCTGTTTTATAGCATACACCCATAAACAGTATTTCAACTCGGTTAATTAAAGTACGCGAGAACGTTAAAGCCAGTGGCCGAGGGCGAAATAGGAAATGGCTAATTATGAACTTGTGTAGTGGTTGTATGTTGTAACCGTCAAATATTGTGAAAATGCTGAAGCGGGAAACAGATTTTACACAGAAGTATAGATAAATGAAACCCTTTTCATAAAGCTAACTTACAAATAGGCTCCAGTTATTACTAACTGTTGTTAAAAAAGTCTCGATAACCGATTGGTTGGGTGGTCGGAATTTCGAGTCAAGAGACCCGAGTTCGATCCCCAAGTAGCAAGCTATATCGTTGGCTTGGACAAAGACATTTTATGATATTTTACTCAAATTAACACACTTACAAAACGTATTGACACCCGTAATACACCTTGCACCTTCGATTCAAATAACATGCTTATTGTCAGCTTAATCGTAAGATATAAAGTGCTTTCAAAGTTAACTCTAAAGATAAGGAAAACGAATTAGCAAAAGCATCTAATAAATAATACTTAATAAACGTTCACCTTTCGTATCTAAATTTTACACCTTTTTCATTACTTTTCCCTTTACTCTTCTTAATGAACGTTTCTCATCCACAGCAGGACATTTTTTTTTTTTTTTTTTTTTTTTTTTTTTTTTTTTTTTTTTTTTTTTTTTTTTTTTTTTTTTTTTTTTTTTTTTTTTTTTTTTTTTTTTTTTTTTTTTTTTTTTTTTTTTTTTTTTTTTTTTTTTTTTTTTTTTTTTTTTTTTTTTTTTTTTTTTTTTTTTTTTTTTTTTTTTTTTTTTTTTTTTTTTTTTTTTTTTTTTTTTTTTTTTTTTTTTTTTTTTTTTTTTTTTTTTTTTTTTTTTTTTTTTTTTTTTTTTTTTTTTTTTTTTTTTTTTTTTTTTTTTTTTTTTTTTTTTTTTTTTTTTTTTTTTTTTTTTTTTTTTTTTTTTTTTTTTTTTTTTTTTTTTTTTTTTTTTTTTTTTTTTTTTTTTTTTTTTTTTTTTTTTTTTTTTTTTTTTTTTTTTTTTTTTTTTTTTTTTTTTTTTTTTTTTTTTTTTTTTTTTTTTTTTTTTTTTTTTTTTTTTTTTTTTTTTTTTTTTTTTTTTTTTTTTTTTTTTTTTTTTTTTTTTTTTTTTTTTTTTTTTTTTTTTTTTTTTTTTTTTTTTTTTTTTTTTTTTTTTTTTTTTTTTTTTTTTTTTTTTTTTTTTTTTTTTTTTTTTTTTTTTTTTTTTTTTTTTTTTTTTTTTTTTTTTTTTTTTTTTTTTTTTTTTTTTTTTTTTTTTTTTTTTTTTTTTTTTTTTTTTTTTTTTTTTTTTTTTTTTTTTTTTTTTTTTTTTTTTTTTTTTTTTTTTTTTTTTTTTTTTTTTTTTTTTTTTTTTTTTTTTTTTTTTTTTTTTTTTTTTTTTTTTTTTTTTTTTTTTTTTTTTTTTTTTTTTTTTTTTTTTTTTTTTTTTTTTTTTTTTTTTTTTTTTTTTTTTTTTTTTTTTTTTTTTTTTTTTTTTTTTTTTTTTTTTTTTTTTTTTTTTTTTTTTTTTTTTTTTTTTTTTTTTTTTTTTTTTTTTTTTTTTTTTTTTTTTTTTTTTTTTTTTTTTTTTTTTTTTTTTTTTTTTTTTTTTTTTTTTTTTTTTTTTTTTTTTTTTTTTTTTTTTTTTTTTTTTTTTTTTTTTTTTTTTTTTTTTTTTTTTTTTTTTTTTTTTTTTTTTTTTTTTTTTTTTTTTTTTTTTTTTTTTTTTTTTTTTTTTTTTTTTTTTTTTTTTTTTTTTTTTTTTTTTTTTTTTTTTTTTTTTTTTTTTTTTTTTTTTTTTTTTTTTTTTTTTTTTTTTTTTTTTTTTTTTTTTTTTTTTTTTTTTTTTTTTTTTTTTTTTTTTTTTTTTTTTTTTTTTTTTTTTTTTTTTTTTTTTTTTTTTTTTTTTTTTTTTTTTTTTTTTTTTTTTTTTTTTTTTTTTTTTTTTTTTTTTTTTTTTTTTTTTTTTTTTTTTTTTTTTTTTTTTTTTTTTTTTTTTTTTTTTTTTTTTTTTTTTTTTTTTTTTTTTTTTTTTTTTTTTTTTTTTTTTTTTTTTTTTTTTTTTTTTTTTTTTTTTTTTTTTTTTTTTTTTTTTTTTTTTTTTTTTTTTTTTTTTTTTTTTTTTTTTTTTTTTTTTTTTTTTTTTTTTTTTTTTTTTTTTTTTTTTTTTTTTTTTTTTTTTTTTTTTTTTTTTTTTTTTTTTTTTTTTTTTTTTTTTTTTTTTTTTTTTTTTTTTTTTTTTTTTTTTTTTTTTTTTTTTTTTTTTTTTTTTTTTTTTTTTTTTTTTTTTTTTTTTTTTTTTTTTTTTTTTTTTTTTTTTTTTTTTTTTTTTTTTTTTTTTTTTTTTTGGTACAGGGAGGCAAACGAGCAGGTGGCTCACGTGATGGTAAGTAATTACCGCCGCCCATGAACACCCGCAATACCAGAGGCATCGATCTCGGGCTGTGTAGCGGTGCAATCTGTGAATAAGGAAATTTTTTACAAGTACTATTACCACGGCACCCGTCGCTCCGAATAACTGGGTCGAAGTTCTGAAGGTTGAGTTTACTCCCTGAAGGGACTTTGGGCGACCACACCCCGGGATAACGTCTGTTTGCCAATTGACAGTCTTAACGATAAGTAAATAATTTCAGATTAATTCGCACAAAGAAGTATATAGAGGAAGATGACATACAGAAATATGCTATGCTGCCCAATAAAGAGTGCAAAGAGCTAACCTACAAACTTTTAGAAGAACATTTTATTAGTGTACAGGTAAGGTTCTCATTATTAGCTAAAAAGAGAGAGAGGGTGACAGTGTGGTGTGGTGTGCAGAGGAGAGCGGCGCGGGTTCGTGCGGCGCGCGGGGGACGCGGGCGGCGGGCAGTTCGCGGTGCGAGAGAGGGGTGACAGTGTGGTGTGGTGTGCAGAGGAGAGCGGCGCGGGGTTCGTGCGGCGCGCGGGGGACGCGGGCGGCGGGCAGTTCGCGGTGCGAGAGAGGGGTGACAGTGTGGTGTGGTGTGCAGAGGAGAGCGGCGCGGGGTTCGTGCGGCGCGCGGGGGACGCGGGCGGCGGGCAGTTCGCGGTGCGAGAGAGAGGGGTGACAGTGTGGTGTGGTGTGCAGAGGAGAGCGGCGCGGGGTTCGTGCGGCGCGCGGGGGACGCGGGCGGCGGGCAGTTCGCGGTGCGCGGTCGGACGGCCGCAGTCCAGCTGCTCGACGCCGTGCTGGACCACGTGGTCACCGAGCGGCTCGGCTCGAACGCCGCCAGGATATTTAGGTACGTGTCTGAACGAATCTTCAAACCTGTTGTCATTCTTGTTCAAATTAATTATGAAAATATTAAATTAAAAATTTTTGTTGTGTGATGATTTTGGATGAATATATAATCTTCAAAAGTAAAGATTTTCTTTAATGTTTATTTAAAGAAGGTCTTACCTACATCAGCTTATACAGTCTTAACGATAAGTAAATAATTGCAGATTAATTCGCACGAAGAAGTATATAGAGGAAGATGACATACAGAAATATGCTATGCTGCCCAATAAAGAGTGCAAAGAGCTAACCTACAAACTTTTAGAAGAACATTTTATTAGTGTACAGGTAAGGTTCTCATTATTAGCTAAAAAAGAGAGAGAGAAATGAATCAGGATTTGTTTGATTGAACCAGTTCTTGAACTACTAAATAAATAATGTTTATATTTATGGTAATGATAAAATAACCATAAATATTCTCATAACCGGTAGATTATCGAGTGATGTTTTAAACATCGAGGCCCTTTTTGTTCGTTAGCTGGTTATAAATTGGAATAAAGATATCGAAGTGATAACAACATTGGAATTACTTGAGCAGATTTTCGAATGCTCGAAACTGAACAGACCAAAATTATAAAAATTTTCTAACAATTGTAACTGGCCAACAGCGTTCCGTTCCAAGCGCGTCGGACACCCTATCCCTACCCACCGGTGTTCGGCCCTGCGGTGTACTTGTACACTTCGGGGTATTAAGTCTCATTTCGCAGGGACATCTCTCTTTAAGTTAACGAACCCCCAAACCGTTCGCTGGGCGCTGTGCTGGGCCTCCGAAAGGTTTCACCACAAGGGGCTAAGTGGCCTGCGCTGAGGGGGGGGGGGAGTGGTCAAGCGACACAGGGACCGACATCGTTCGCACGCTTACCGAGACACACGCACACACATACACATATAGGTACTACTGGTATACACATATAGGTACTACTGGTATACACATATAGGTACTACTGGTATACACATATAGGTACTACTGGTATACACATATAGGTACTACTGGTATACACATATAGGTACTACTGGTATACACATATAGGTACTACTGGTATACACATATAGGTACTACTGGTATACACATATAGGTACTACTGGTATACACATATAGGTACTACTGGTATACACATATAGGTACTACTGGTATACACATATAGGTACTATAGGTTTTATCACTAGTGTGAGTACACTAGTGATAAAGAATGTCGGACGAGTCGACTTAGGGAACCATCCGACAAGCGGCGGCCAACGTTCGAAAGGACACTAATGAAGAGGGACCTTTTCGATCACACGAAATCGGTGATATTACCTCCCCTGGACAGCGCAAAAGCCGCTGCGTCTACTGACGTCACAAGACGTCGCACGCCGCCGGAGATTGACGCCCCACAACAGGAGAAACGCCATAAAACTCCAATACGGCACTAAGAACCGCCTCAATCGCCACGCTCATCCTCCTCGTCGGAGTATTCCCCAGCCACTGAAGCGCAAGTCGAAGAGGAGGGGGAAAGTGCACTTTACCCGGGAGGATGGGACTCAACCGAGTACGCCGGACTTACGCCTTTGGAAAGCGAGGCCGGAAATACGGTTGCTGTACCCGGCGCTAGTTGTGTAACACAACTCAGCACGGGCCAGGCAACCAATATAAATACCGGAGATACGGACCTCGTAATCATCGAGACGACTCATGACAACTTCCGAAGCGGGGTTAGCGTGCAGAGGGGGGTCGCCTCGACAATACTAATAGAGCCAAAGAGAGGCGTGGCTCAAACCCGCTCTACCCCGTCTCCCTCCGGAATGAAGGTAGAGCCAAAATTAATGTCACCGGTAGAGACGCCGGTCGACATAGAGCCTCTGGTAGAGACTCCAAGGCTGGCTGCCGCCTACGATGCCCAAACGTGGGGCCCTCCGCGTTCGGGAACATCTACATCGTCATACGTTGCGATGGCAGCTGCACCAAAGCGCCCACGCAGTCCACCCGTGCCATCTGCATGGCACGCGCCGAATGCACGCCCCTTCGGGAAAGGGGTAAGATTTCGTCCGCATGCGGCAGAAGAATATAGGAAAGTGCAGAAGTACCTGACGGAGCGCAGCAAGGAGGACGCAGCGCTCGCATGGTACTGCTATGCACTAACCGCCGAATTGCCCACTAAGGTGGGACTGCGTGGGCTACCAGCGGACACACACCCCGAAGATATCGAGGAGGCCCTTAAGGCACTGGGTTTTCCCCTAACTTTTGTGAGGGCAATCCCCCCGAAGAAACGGAGACCGGGTTGCCTCTTTCACATAAAGCTCAACCACCTTAGCCAAGAGGAGCTCAAGAGGCTGTATGAAGTACACGAGCTCCTCTACATGCCAGGAGTGACCATAGAGGCATGGCAAGGCAGGGAAGGCCCGGCTAAATGCCACCGTTGCCAGGGGTTCGGACACTCCTCGGCAAACTGCTTTCGCCCTGTGAAATGCGTCAGATGTGCCGGGGACCATGTCGCAGCAGACTGCCCCAAACCCAGGGATGGGCCACCGAAGTGCGCCAACTGTGGTAAGGCGCACTCGGCAAACGATAGAAGATGCACTGTTATTCAGCGCATCGCCCGGAAGATGGGTATTAGAATGCCCCCTCCCATCCCTCCCCTGCCGGCACATGCGCCGCGGCAAAAAACCGACAGAGGTGCACCACCAGTCGAGGGCGCACCCAGAGCGAGACCCCAGCCACAGCCGCGACAGCCGCAGCGCCTGGAAGGCTAACGAAGCCACGGAGAGGGGAGGGCCCCTCTCCACTAAGAGAAAGAGGAGGGGAAAGAAGAAGTAGGCCAAGTCCGAGGCCAGGGTGACCTCCACTTCCATACCCCCTCCCATCGCCACCGTCCAGCCAGGGCCAGCAGTTGCCAACATTCCAGGACCTGTAACTCAGCATGTGCGAATGCAGCACCCAGCTCCTAGAGCACAATGGGGGCGAACCGAGGCCTCCCCCCCTCAAACTACACCCGTGCCGACAACCATTGAGGCTGCACTAGCACAATTGGTCACCGTCGTCATGAAGATCCTGGGCGACGTCCTAACGGCGATGACCACGGGAGCTGACCCATTCACGGCTATACTCACAGCCCTGACCCATCTGACAATTGCAAGAATTGGCTGAGCTTCGGGTAATGTACTGGAACCCAGGCGGCATCCAACAACAAGTCGCCAGTCTCCGAACCTTGGTGCAGAAGCACGGAATTCAGGTCGTGCTGCAAGGGAGACCAAACTCAGACCCGGATGCCATTCCAAGATCCCCAACTTCTTCGTGTATCGTCGCGATGAGGTCTCTGCGGAAGGAAAAGCCTACAGAGGCTCGGCCGTTCTGGTTAGGAGAGACCTAGTGCATGAAGAATTGGAGCTGCTGCCGTTCATCTCAACCAGGAGCATTGGGACACTCCTGAAGACAGCCGATGTGGAGCTAAGGATCTACGCAGCGTACCGCCCACTCGGCTCCTCTCTCTGCCCCTCGGCCATCCGTCATGGACAACAGTTCTCCTGTCATTATGGCAGGAGATTTCAACGCCAAACACCTGGCATGGGGTTCGCGCATTATGAACCCCGCCGTCAGGAGACTGTTTCAAGACGCCGAAGAAGGGGGATATGAAGTGTTGGGACCAGGAGCTCCCACACATATCCCCACGATATCAACACATCGGCCGGATGTCCTGGACATAGTTGTTTGCCAAGGAATCATATGCCCGGTCCAAGTGGAGGTGCTGTATGACCTGGACACGCAGCACCTACCAATACACATCGCCATGTCGACCAGCGCCGACTCCGTAGTGCCCCGGGGCCTCCGAACGAAGACCAACTGGGAGCAATACAGAAGAGCGCTGGCAAACCTTACCTATGGTGCGGCCATAACATCAGCTGAGGAGGTAGAAGTGGCTGCTAAATATATCTGCGAACAGATACATCAGGAGTATCTAGCGGCCACCAAGACAATACCCGACACGCACCGTGGGGAGGTACTCCCACGGAGGCTCAAAACTCTCCTGGAGGAGAAACGATCCACTAGGAAGCTTTGGGCTAGGACCAAATGTCTCAAGATTAAGACTAGACTCAACACCATCACCGAAAAGCTGTCGGAAGAGATAAAGGCCTTCCGAGGCGAGTCGTGGAACGCTCGCATCGAGGAGGCCTCGGAACATCCAGCCTCGCTTTACCAGCTTACCCGACAGCTTTCGCGCACACCAC
The DNA here is from genome assembly GCA_029286605.1 of Sericinus montela. Classification (NCBI taxonomy): domain Eukaryota; kingdom Metazoa; phylum Arthropoda; class Insecta; order Lepidoptera; family Papilionidae; genus Sericinus; species Sericinus montela. The sequence goes on along the minus strand of JAGSMR010000056.1, from coordinate 1,174,723 downwards.
AGCCCATTTGCCCACTTGTGGACAGCACGGGAAAACGGCACTACGGAGCATGAGACCGAGCAGAGATCCTGGCAGAACACCTGGAGGGGCAATATAAACCCAATGCTGCTGCAGCTGTCGTTGCAGACTTCCACAGGGGGGTTGAGCACTGCGTACAGGAGTTCCTGAGGACCCCGTCGCCACTACTAGGAGGGGACGACTTCATGTCCCCTTCTGAAGTAAGGAGAGTGGCACAGCACCTGCCGCTACGGAAAGCGCCGGGCAACGATTGCATAACCACCACTGCAATAAGACAGCTGCCAAGGAAGGGGTCGTAGCACTGACCCGTTTGTTCAACGGGGTGCTACGAACCCAACACTACCCTTCCAAGTGGAAGGAAGGGAAGATAATAGTGCTGCCGAAGCCGGGGAAGAACAGAAGACACCCGGCTAGCTACCGTCCCATCACGCTACTGTCGTATGTTACGAAACTGTTTGAAAGAGCTGCTGCTGTTCATTCTCAAACTGTATATTGGGATTCTGAAGACAGCCGGTGTGGAGCTAAGGATCTACGCAGCGTACCGCCCACTCGGCTCCTCTCTCTGCCCCTTCGGCCATCCGTCATGGACAACAGTTCTTATGGCAGTCTTATGGCAGGAGATTTCAACGCCAAACACCTGGCATGGGGTTCGCGCATCATGAACCCCGCCGTCAGGAGACTGTTTCAAGACGCCAAAGAAGGGGGATATGAAGTGTTGGGACCAGGAGCTCCCACACATATCCCCACGATATCAACACATCGGCCGGATGTCCTGGACATAGTTGTTTGCCAAGGAATCATATGCCCGGTCCAAGTGGAGGTGCTGTATGACCTGGACACGCAGCACCTACCAATACACATCGCCATGTCGACCAGCGCCGACTCATTAGTGCCCCGGGGCCTCCGAACGAAGACCAACTGGGAGCAATACAGAAGAGCGCTGGCAATCCTTACCTATGGTGCGGCCATAACATCAGCTGAGGAGGTAGAAGTGGCCGCTAAATATATCTGCGAAAAGATACATCAAGAGTATCTAGCGGCCACCAGGACAATACCCGACACGCACCGTGGGGAGGTACTCCCACGAAGGCTCAAAACTCTCCTGGAGAAGAAACGATCCACTAGGAAGCTTTGGGCTAAGACCAGATGTCTCAAGATCAAGACCAGGCACAACGCCATCACCGAAAAGCTGTCGGAAGGGATAAAGGCCTTCCGAGGCGAGACGTGGAACGCTCGCATCGAGGAGACCTCGGAACATCCAGCCTCGCTTTACCAGCTTACCCGACAGCTTTCGCGCACACCACAGCCCATTTGCCCACTTGTGGACAGCACGGGAAAACGGCACTACGGAGCATGAGACCGAGCAGAAATCCTGGCAGAACACCTGGAGGGGCAACATAAACCCAATGCTGCTGCAGCTGTCGTTGCAGACTTCCACAGGGGGGTTGAGCACTGCGTACAGGAGTTCCTGAGGACCCCGTCGCCACTACTAGGAGGGGACGACTTCATGTCCCCTTCTGAAGTAAGGAGAGTGGCACAGCACCTGCCGCTACGGAAAGCGCCGGGCAACGATTGCATAACCACCACTGCAATAAGACAGCTGCCAAGGAAGGGGTCGTAGCACTGACCCGTTTGTTCAACGGGGTGCTACGTACCCAACACTACCCTTCCAAGTGGAAGGAAGGGAAGATAATAGTGCTGCCGAAGCCAGGGAAGAATAGGAGACACCCGGCTAGCTACCGTCCCATCACGCTACGGTCGTATGTAGCGAAATTGTTCGAAAGGCTGTTGCTGTGGAGACTGCTTCCACATGCAGAGGTCCGAAAGGAGCAATTCGGATTCCGCAGCGGCCACTCCACCACGGCGCAGTTGATCCGAGTGCTTCACTACCTAGCGGCCGAAACCCAACGCGGCCGCTCTTGTCTGGGGGGTCTTTCTCGATATAGAGAAGGCCTTCGACCGGGTGTGGCACACGGGTCTAATCTACAAATTAATAGAGAACACCATGACGCCGCCAGCGCTCATACGACTAGTGGCGTCATTTCTAGAGGGACGGAGCTTCTGTGTTAGCGTCGAGAGGATCGACTCGGCAGCACGGAGAATAGAGGCAGGAGTGCCACAAGGCAGCTGTCTTTCTCCGCACCTGTACGCAGTTTACACCAACGTCATCCCCACACTTAAAGGTCGCGTCCAAAAAGAATGGGAACAAGATGTCATGCTCGCCCTCTACGCAGACGACAGCGCGTATTATACGTCGTCCCGTCGGGCAGACAATGCAGCCAGGAGGATGCAGTGTCTGCTGAACCTGTTGCCTGAATGGCTGGACAAATGGCGCATGGCCGTGAACATTGGCAAGACATGCGCCATTATTGACAACAGACAGGGACGTGTACCACCACCACTCAAGCTCCGAGGACAGGATGCAGAGTGGAAGAAAACCATCACCTACCTTGGATGCTTGATTAAACGCTCTCTACGTATGACCCCTCAGATCTCATACGTAATACAGCGCGCAAGAGCTGCGAGGGCGGTCCTCTGTCCGGTTCTGGCATCCAACCTGCCAACGAAGACCAAGGAAGGGATCTACAAGACCTACACCCGCTCACGAATTACGTATGCAGCACCAGCGTGGTACGCGTTAACATCTACCGCACAGCGGAAAAGATTGCAGGTTCAGCAAAACATTTCCCTAAGAGTGATTTTAGGAGCTGGTCGTTAAGTCCGGAATGACGTCATCGCCAGAGATCTCCAAATCAAATCCATCCAAGATTTCGTGGTCCTTTTGGCGCGGAAACTGTATGACCGCGCTGATAATGGACCACATGAATACCTGCGCGACCTGACCTCCTGCCGCAGCACGCTCGATCCGGCGACCTCTCCCAAGGGAACTGATGCAGCCACCACCCGACCTCGTTGAGGGGGAGGACGGGGAAGAGTGAAAGACCCGACGTAAGGCGTAAAATACGCAACATCTCATCATCAATACTCATCATCACCGATCAAATATAATATAAATGTTTATGAAAGTTTTACAAACACGACTGCACAAAACACATCAGTACTGATCGTTTTTACCCAAAAGTGACGTCATAACTTTAAAAAATCATATGTAATTACATGTTTTATTAAATAAATAATATAGTTTGGTTCAATGAAACAATTCTGAAAAATAAAAAAATAAATGAAATACCGAGTCCAATCTGATGCAGGCAAACAATTTTACAAATATTCCATGTATAACTCTTGCCTTTTTCAGCCAATGAGAAAAGCCGCATCTGCTGGAGGAATGGCCAAAGCGATATATTTGTACCACATAAAAACCCACGAAGTGAGTTAATGTTTACTTTAATTTATAATAATGTAGTATTTGAATATCGAGTGCAAATAATTAAAGATAGCCGTCTCTCAATATGTCATTTATTACACTGACTGAAGCGTGTGGTTGTCGCAGATTACCCTCTATTATAAATAACTGCCTCCGATTTAGTGTAAGATGTCTAAATATTATTGTCGAGACGCCCATAGTTTCTCACACTCTCTCTCTCACTCACTTCTCACAGGATATAATATTTATTAGAGTTTGTTCATGGCTCCTATGTATATATATATATATATATGTATATATATATATATATATGTATATATATATATATATATATGTATATATATATATGTATATATATATATGTATATATATATATATATATATATATATGTATATATATATATATATATATATATATATATATAGTATTTAACTTAGTTCGAGTACCACCACAGTTTTGATAGTATACAGAAAGTTGTCTTTTTACAGCGCTAACGGTAAAATAATGTCATAAATTTGTATTAACTTGATGAGGTTAAAAATATGTGTCCAAAATGATAATTTCATTAGAACAATAGATATATATGACGATAAGTAAAAATAACAAAGAACTTACAATAAACATAGTTAGATTCAATTTTATACTACTTATTATTTTTAAACACTTGGTAACTCGATGTTGTTGATCCCACAATGAAAGAGCTATGACAATTAAATATGTAATTCCTAAAAGTATTAGGAATATATAACAAGTGGGCAGGCGTTGTAGTATTGAATAAAATAATAAAGAGATTAGATTAAGCAATATCCAATGAACATAATTAATAATAACAGTTATACAAATAAAGTTCAAAAGTGGGTAGCTTAACAAAAATATTTGTGAAGAATAGATATACGTTAAGAGAGCACAATAAATAAACATTACATCAAAGTGATACAACTCGAAACATATATTTAAATAAAGTGACTTACGATTACTTCTTACTGGGTATCATTTTTGAGAGGTCATCGATAGTGCGGAGAGCAAGTACAGGAGAAGTTGCGTTTTCACGAACAAGTATTCTACCGTGCTTGACCCATACGTAACGAAAATTGTTCCGTTTAGCAGTATCTCTAACGCTGCGAAACAATTGTTTATTCCTCAGCGTTAGATGTTCGTTGATATAGATCCTACGCGGTTCTCCGGATATATTTAGTAAGTCAGTTTGTAGGCCCCTTGTCATTCGAGCTGCCGCCAGAACATTGTCTCTGAATGAGCGAGTATTATGTTCTTTGGGTGACTGCTATTTGAGCTAGCATGAGGCACTCGATGCGCAGTCACTATGTGATTAGCAGTGATAGTGTGCTTCATAGTAACTCCGAGATCTTCGATAATTTTCATAATATTTTCACCGCGACGTTCAGGAATGTTGCTAATCTCAATATTGCATTGACGAGACTGTTTCTCCAGTGATTCTATTTTATTCTGTAATGCTGTCAAATTCTTTTGCTTGGTTTTCTATTGATGCAATGTTCTTTCCGCTTGAGATATGCGACTAATACACTGATTAGCTTTAGTATTAAGCTCCTCGTACTTATTAGCCATAAAGTTGACTGACTTTTTTCATTTCTTCAAATTCTCCTAATACTTAATACATCATGGTGTCATGCTTTATGAACCAGTTTTTAGTGTTTTGGATATGGACTCTTGAAAATCCTTAAACTCTTTATGGAAAGTAGCCATCGTTTCTTCTGAAGCTTGACGGTTACGAAGAGTAACATAGTTTGGAGAGAATTGATCCAAAATCGATGTGAAACTTGCATTATCAACAGGCGATGAATGCTTGAGGCCTTCAGTGTGACTTTGTTTACTCATCTTAAAAGTACTAAGATTAATATATATATATATATATATATATATATATATATATATATATATATATATATATATATATATATATATATATATATATATATATATATATATATATATATATATATATATATATATATATATATATATATATATATATATATATATATATATATATATATATATATATATATATATATATATATATATATATATATATATATATATATATATATATTTATAAAAATTCGCGTAATTTCGTCTCTGTTTCTTATATTACTCTATGTACGCAAGTTGATGCCGGGTGTCGGGCAGGTAGGACTCGCGATAAGCACAACCGGTCTGTACGATCAACTACGTAGGAATGTTACTGTGTATTTGTATATTTGTTTAGAAGTATGGATATTGAAACATGTTCTGCCGTGTAGTTACGACCTGGTTACCGAAAGACGGTAAGATATCGAATCGAATCGAATCGAAGAATCGAATAAGTTTGTATGGATGAGAAATAAAGTATTATGAATTGTTATCATGTTATATTTAGTTTTATTACTTATTTTCTTCAATGTAAAATTTTGATGGTGATACCTTAATAGTATATTAAGTAGATTTACATAACTTTCATAGCCTTAAATTCACTTCAATTTAAAACTTATTTGAAGACGTCATCCTGATGACATGGAAGACAGTTTTGGTGCAACTCCGATCCCTGCACAGCATGACTGCTCAGATCCGGGCAACGACAGACCGATCGCCATCACTTCCTTGTTCTCCAAAATGATGGAGTTCATTACAAACTGTCAGCTCCTGAGGTACTTAGAGGAGCACCAGTTGATCAGTGACCGCCACTACGGCTTCCGTCAGGGTCGCTCGGCTGGTGATCTTCTTGTGTACCCCTGGCATCATCGATGGGCGGAGGCAGCGCGGTAAGGCCCTGGCAGTAAGTTTGGATATCGCGAAAGCTTTTGATCGTAGGCACAAAGCGCTTTCCCTCGAAGCTCCGTGCTCGTTCCGTGGCATTTTCGAGAATTTTGCACTGGGTCACTAATTTTCTCACGGACCGGAGCATCGGTTGATTTATACATGCTCGATAAGTCAGTGAATGCTGGAGTCCCACAAAGCCGTGTGCTATCGCTAACCCCGTTTCTTCTGCATATCAATGATTTGTTACAAATTAGTAACATCGATTACTATGAGATAATATGAGATGACAAATATGATGCTCCATACCGCCCGTGCCAATATTTCTCGGAACACGTCAACGAGTACCGGAACAAATCAGGTGCCCAGAAGTCGATTTTGTCATACAAAAATTCGGACTGAGGCCGACTAAACGTCCAGTTCAACCCTAAAAGGCACAAGTTTGCGCGTTTACCGCTAAACAGAAACCCTTCGTTATCACTCAAGCGAAGAGCACTTAGTTGCCCTCTGCCAGCATCGGAATCCTTGTCGCCGACATATCATCGAGCGACGTTCAACATCGCGGTCATTTGGAAGGAAGGCCAAATTGGCCTCCTGGGGTAAGCTTGGCGTGCTCAGTATATGCTGGGGGCTTTGCCGGCCCTCCGCTTGCAACTTTATAAGGCAGGTTCGGCCGCACATGGAGTACTGTCTTCATCTTTGGTCAGGCACCCAGTGTCAGCCCTTCCATTTGACCGTATCCAAAGAATAGCGGCTCGAACTCGTCAACGACCATACCTATCTTGATCGGCTAGGTCCCTGGCTTTGCGAAAAGATGTTGTACATCTTTGCATTTTCTATGAAGATTCACTACGGGGAGTGTCTGAGGAATTGTTCCGATTAATCCCAGCTGAATTTCACCATCGCACTTTATACATAGCATAGTCAAAATTTCATCAACACCACCTTGATGCTTGGCATTCCACCACAGTCTGTTTCGCCTGCTCGTTTCGCGGAATTTTTCGCCACACTTCCTCTTAATGGAATGAGCTGCCGTAAGGGTTTTCCCGACCGATACGACTTAAGGACCTTCAAGAAAAAGAGTTTACACCTTTCTTAAATGCCGGCAACGCATTTGTTATTCCTCCGGTATTGCAGATGTTCATGGGCGGCGGTAATTTTCACCATCACACATGTGCCACCTGCACTTTGCCCACCTCTATAAAAAATTATGTGTAAACATGAATATTTGTAATTTGTTTCATTGATATTTATGTTTATATGAATATTTATCTATGTAATAATATTTATATAAGTTACTATAACATCAAATTCAATATCAAAATGTGTGTTCATTATATAATAAATAAAAAAAGACTCCTCCTGAATTGTTCAGAGCTTTGTCTGCCTTATAACTGGGAACAAAGAAGATATTATTTTACTTAATTTTCGACAAAGAAGTTTGCCAGCAGTTTCGCCAGTTGTAGCGCATTTGACGAAAAATTAGGTATGTATGAGACTGTGTCTCCCGTTGCATCGTAGCCATAAAAGTGCAGATATGTGCGAGTTAAATCGCCAAGAGTTGATATCGTCACAACTAGTTTTCATTTGATATCTCGCACGATGTGCTAACATTTTTTTTTTTATTTTTCCATTTTGCCTCTCAAAAGTGACCCCATATTCACTCTACCACTAAGTGTTTGGTTCTTTCGAAGTTTTAAACGTTCAACCAGTCTAGTAGATTCGAGAAAATTTACTGAATATAGCGGACGGATAAACATACTGTCTATAACCTTGCACTCACCGATCTTTATTGTCATTACAAGAAATTTAGGAATTTTGAAGAAGTAATGTCCAGAACCGGTGAATGAGGATTGTGTACTTGGGCAGTGCTTAGCCGGGATGGAAGATGTGATATGTGATGAGTGCAAGTCAGTTGCCAGAAACAAGGTCAACGCAGACCTGACTGCGTTAGTCCAAAAGGGCAAGGCGTAGTGAAAAAACATGCCCTTGCAATACACATGCAGTGCTGGTATTGACTTTGTTATATGTAAAGGAGACCTCAAGGTATGCCAGAAGAACCATAAAAGCAGGTTGAATGCAGTGGAGATGCGATCTCTTCTTAAAATGTGCATGTTACCTTTGGCTGACCGGAAGGAAATGAAGAGATTCGCAAAATGGTAGGGTTTGAAAGGTGACCTTATCACTAAAATGGACAAAGGCATGTTTCGGGATGGTTTTGGGTAATGCTGAGCTAGAATGAGTTGCCACTGAATGGTGAAGAAAAATATATAGCGAAAGTTAATATAAAAAAAGGGTCGAGGTAGCTTTAGACCAACTCCTTTGAAGACCATGTGAGCAAATTGCTCAAAGAGAGGAGAGGGTCAAGATACTGGATACCGACGAATGTATGAAGAAAATGATGAATCTGAAGGAAGCGAAGAGGTACAAGGATCGTGACACTTAAGGATCTGTTCTCTTTGGCTATCACTTGTCAGGGATCAGTGTGAACATATATATGTAAAGAAATTTATATAATATAAACGAAGTGTGTATACATACTATTAAATTTCATGACTCCGGTATAAGGTACAAATTACACGGTAACATCCGAATTAATTCCTTATAAACCCAGGATTACAGCGAGCCATTTCAATCGGCAACAACATATTTAATACGCAGGTAATTGCGTGAAACCAACGTTAATATGTGGCAACATGAAGCGTTAATTTACACGTAAATTTCAATTAACACTAAATAACGTTTGAAACATGCATTATAATTCTATCGAAACGACACATGAACATGGACTACCAGGTGACAGAGCAGGCATTCGAATGCATGGTGGCTCACGGATGGTGGAGGATTACCGCCACTCCATGAACACCCGCAATACCAGAGGAATAGCAGATCTGTTGCCGGCCTTTAGAAAAGATATGTATTCTTTTATTGAGGGTCCCCAAATCGTATTGGTCCAGTAGTGGTTCACTGCTGGATGTAAGTACATTCTTATGAAAGTGCAAGTGTGTGCCAGAAATTCCATCAAAATCATCACGGTATGCGACCCTGAACTGCCTATTTCTGCATGGTCATGTGACCTTTCCTGCAGACAGTAGTATCCTTTATTCTTTTCCCTCACAACCACCCAATAAGGAGGAAAGTTCCGCCAACCCTGAGTAGCAGTCTCGGCCAGTCACAAGACCAAGTAATATAGTGCTTATAACGGCGTTAGAAATCCCGCGACCGCCAATAATGTCCCTACTTCTTCTCCGATTGTACGGCTGCCCGTTCCACTGGACTCAGGGTGGCAGGGGTAAGAGGCATCTGTGTTAGCGCGAACACTGACATTTTTAATGTATCGTGCACTATAATATCTCCTGCGCAAAATGACTTGGCTATTGACACGGTCTCGGTTACTATTGAAGTCATAATATGACGTTTGATGTGTGGAACGTCGTAAAACTGGTCTCGTGTCGCGAGAACTCCGACGCTACGGTGTGGATATTGCTGCTCACAGTGAAACGCACTTGGCTGACGAGGGGGAGAGGATTGAACGACTGGGTGGGTATACTTTTGACGACTTCAGTGGACGAGTGGCGTAAATACCGGTTTTCAAGGTGTCGCCATCTCGAGGTCCCGAGTTCGATTCCCGGTCGGGTCAATGCAGAAATACCACTTTTTCTACATTTTCTGGGGTTTGGGTTTTTGAGGTACCTTCGTTGTTTCCGATTCCCATACTGCAAGTGCTTTTGCATCTTACATTGGTATCGGAGCAATGTATGTGATGTTGTCCCCCTATGATATATGTATGTATTTATACTTTATTTTGGAAAGGAACCCCGTCCTCAGAGCCTAGGAGGACAGGTGGTGGTTTCGCGATTATAAATGACATTGAACGAAAACTATAGGAGTGTCCTATTCACATCTCAGACCGCCTTACCACATTGCGTTTACACCTGGCCAATGACAATCACCTAAATGTCATCAATGTTTATGCGAAGGACTTGAACAATAGACATGGATCCTAATCCAACATCCACATCAAGAACAAGTTTTATGAGGAATTCACGCTTACCCCCCTAACGAAGAGAGCAGTTTCTTTTGATGGGCCAATTTAACGCGAAAGTAGGACGTGACTTTAAAGCTTGGCCGAAGGTTGTGAGAAGACATGGTGTAAGGTACATGAATAGCAACGAGCTACATCTACTATCGCTTTGCGCCCAATTCCAACTGGCTATAACTAATACTATGTCAGGCTCCCGGCAAATTGTAAGACCACATGGATGCATCCGAGGTCGAAACATTGGCATCTGATTGACTTTGTGATAGTCAAAATTTCATCAACACCACCTTGATGCTTGGCATTCCACCACAGTCTGTTTCCGTTTCCGTTTCCGTTTTTCGCGGAATTTTCTGCCACACACTTCCTCTTAATGGAATGAGCTGCCGTAAGCGGTTTTCCCGGACCGATACGACTTAAGGACCTTCAAGAAAAGAGCCTACACCTTTCTCAAATGCCGGCAACGCATTTGCTATTCCTCCGGTATTGCAGATGTTCATGGGCGGCGGTAATTTCTTACCATCACATGTGCCACCTGCACTTTTGCCTCCAATTTCTATAAAAAAAATTATGTGGTAAACATGAATGTTTGTACTTGTTTCATTGATATTTATATGTTTATATGAATATTTATCTATGTAATAATATTTATATAAGCATACTATAACATCAAATTCAATATGAAAATGTGTGTTCATTATATAATAAATAAAAAAAAGACTCCTCCTGAATTGTCCAGAGCTTTGTCTGCCTTATAACTGGGAACAAGAATGAAGATATTTATTTTACTTAATTTTCGACAGCAGTTTCGCCAGCAGTTTCGCCAGTTGTAGCGCATTTGACGAAAAATTAGGTATGTATGAGACTGTGTCTCCTGTTGCATCGTAGCTATAAAAAGTGCAGATATGTGCGAGTTAAACGTACGCCAAGAGTTGATATCGTCACAACTAGCTCTTTCATTTGATATCTCGCACAATGCAGCTAACAATTTTTTTTTTTTCCATCTTGCTCCCGAAAAGTGACCCCATATTCACTCACTACTCTGCGTTTGGTTCTTCTAGTTTTAAACTAAATCAGTCTAGTAGATTCGGAGAAAATTTACTGAATATAGCGGACGGATAAACATACTTTTCATAAATCCCGTACTCACCGATCTTTATTGTCATTACAAGAAATTTAGGAATTTTTGAAGAAGTAATGTCTAGAACCGGTGAATGAGATTGTGTACTTGGGCAGTGCTTTTAGCCAGGATGGAAGATGTGGACAGGCGTGTCGCTGTCAGAAACAAGGTCAACGGTGACCTGACTGCGTTAGTCCAAAGGCAAGGCGTAGTGAAAAAAACATGCCTTGCAATACATTACGCAGTGCTGGTATTGACTTTGTTATATAGCAGCGAGACCTGGGTATGCCAGAAGAACCATAAAAGCAGGTTGAATGCAGTGGAGATGCGATCTCTTCTTAAAAAGTGCGGCGTTACCTTGGCCGACCGGAAGCGAAACGAAGAGATTCTCAAATGGTAGGTTTAAAAGGTGACCTTATCACTAAAATGGATAAAGGCATGCTTCGATGGTTTGGGCACGTTGAGCGAATGAGCGAAGACCGAATGGTGAAGAAAATATATAGCGCGAAAGTTAATATTAAAAAGGGTCGAGGTAGGCCGAGACTAACTTTTGAAGACCATGTGAGGAAATTGCTTGAAGATGGAGGGTCAAGAGTACTCGGATACCTCGACGTGAATGTATGAAGAAAATGATGAATCTGAAGGAAGCGAAAGAGGTATGTAAGGATCGTGACACTTGGCGATCTGTTCTCTCTGGCTACCCTGTCAGGGACTGTGCGTGAACATAAGTAAGTATGTAAAGAAATTTACATAATATAAACGAAGTGTGTATACATACTATTAAATTTCATGACCTCCGGTATAGTACAAATTACACGGGTAACATCCGAATTAATTCCTTATAAACCCAGGATTACAGCGAGCCATGTCAATCGGCAACAACATATTTAATACGCAGGTAATTGCGTGAAATTAAACGTTAATATGTGCGCTCACATGAAGCGTTAATTTACACGTAAATTTCAATTAACACTAAATAACGTTTGAAACATGCATTATAATTTATCGAAACGACACATGAACATGGACTACCAGTGACAGAGCATAGCATTCGAATGCATGGTGGCTCACGTGATGGTGAGTGATTACCGCCACCCATGAACACCTGCAATACCAGAGGAATAGCAGATTCGTTGCCGTCTTTGAAAAAGATATAGGCTCTTTTATTGAGGGTCCCTAAATCGTATTGGTCCGGAAAAATCGCTGACGGCAGCACATTCTATAAAGTGCAAGTGCGTGCCAGAAAATTCCATCAAAATCACTACGGGTATGCGACCCCGAACTGCTCTAGCTTCGGCTGTCATGACCCTTCTCCTGTGACAGTAGTATCCTATTCCCCTTTTCCCTCACAACCACCCAATAAGCCTCCCGCCAACCCTGAGTAGCAGTCTCGGCCAGTCACAAGACCTGCTAATATAGTAGTTTATAACGGCGTTAGAGGTCTCGCTAACGGCCACGTCCCTACTTCTCTCCGATTGTAACGGTTGCCCGTTCCACTGGACTCAGGGTGGCAGGGGTAAGAGTGCATCTGTGTTAGCGCGAACACTGACATTTTTAATGTATCGTGCACTATAATATCTCCTGCGCAAATGACTTGGCTATTGACACGGTCTCCGGTTACTATTGAAGTCATAATATGACGTTTGATGTGTGGAACGTCGTAAAACTGGTCTCGTGTCGCGAGAACTCCGACGCTACGGTGTGGATATTGCTGCTCACAGTGAAACGCACTTGGCTGACGAGGGGGAGAGGATTGAACGACTGGGTGGGTATACTTTTGACGACTTCAGTGGACGAGTGGCGTAAATACCGGTTTTCAAGGTGTCGCCATCGCGAGGTCCCGAGTTCGATTCCCGGTCGGGTCAATGCAGAAATACCACTTTTTCTACATTTTCTGGGGTTTGGGTTTTTGAGGTACCTTCGTTGTTTCCGATTCCCATACTGCAAGTGCTTTTGCATCTTACATTGGTATCGGAGCAATGTATGTGATGTTGTCCCCCTATGATATATGTATGTATTTATACTTTATTTTGAAAGAAACCCCGTCCTCAGTGCCTAGGAGGACAGGTGGTGGTTTCGCGATTATAAATGATATTTTAGAGTATATCTGAACACCTAGATCACGGATAGAATTAACTTCCTTAAGAACAACATCATGCAACTTATAACTGGAAGGCAGTACTCTTGCATTTTTGGTAAACTTTATATGATAACACTTTTGAGCATTTAAGAGCATTTTATCAGCCTTACACCATGAATATACTGAGTTCAAATCACTTTGTAGCTCTTTTACATCGTCTTAAACTCTGAACACTTTTATACAATTTTAGATCATCGGCAAACAAAGAACAAGTACTATATTTGATAACGTCAACTATATCATTAACAAATGCTAGAAATAATATTGGTCCCAGATGAGAGCCTTGAGGCACACCAGATGTAGCAAAATAGTAATTCGACTCATAACCACCAGTAACTACCCTTTGTTTTCGTTCAGTTAAATACGATTGAAGCCACTTATAAAATAGTCTATGCACTCCAAATGTTGATAACTTTCGAAGCAAAATACCATGGTCTACTTTGTCAAATGCACTATTAAAATCGGTATAGAGTGCATCCACTTGTAATTTAGCATCTAAGGAATTGCACAAATTGTTAACATAAAGTGCTAGATTACTCACCGTAGATTTTTTAGAACAAAACCCATGCTGCTGTGGTGTTATTATGACATTGAGATGTGTAGTCAGTATTGGCGCTACCAAAGACTCAAATATCTTTGCAAAAGATGAAAGTAGAGACACAGGACGATAATTTCTAACGTCGGTTGCGACTCCCTTTTTGAGTAGTGGTACTACATTAGCAAGCTTCCACTCATCTGGAAATGTTCCTGTTAATAATGACAAGTTAAACATTTTTTTAAGAGGTAATGCAAGATATTTTGCACATCTCATTATAAATACTGGAGGTATGCCATCTGGCCCACAAGCTTTACTAGGGTTCATCTTTTTAATAACCTTAATTATATCTCTTTCACTAAAAACTATACGGCTTAAAGAGTTTTGGGGATATAAACATTGATCAATATCTTTTGACATCGACCCATTTGTTAAAGGCACAAAGTTGGAGAAGAAATGAGTAGCGAACATATTACAGATGTCATCCCCCGTTGAAGCTTGTTTGTTATCCAAATTCATCACAGATGGTATTGAAGAAGTAGATGCTTTTTTTGATTTCATAAAAGACCAAAACCATTTTGGATTGTACTGAACATTATGTTCTATTTGTGAAACGTAATTTTTATAACTTTTATTTACACGTGCATGCACTTTACTAAGAATTTTAATCTCTACTTCATCCCGCGGATTTTTAAATAATTTAAAACGATGCCTGATTTTCTCTTTTTCGCGTATTGCCTTAATTAAGGATTTAGAGAACCAAACCGGATATTTAGAACTTTTTGGCATTGACTTAGGAATTGTTAAATGTATGACTGATCGCAAATGTTCATAAAATAAAGTTACCATAGCATTGACATTACTTCCTACATCTTGAAATATCGCATCCCAATTGATATCTTTTAATTTAGCATTCACAGCCTCATAGTCTGCTTTGAAAAAATTTAGCTTGACTGTGCTTTTTTGATTTAACATTTCCTGTTTTAAATACCGTAAAGAGATATCAATAGATATCTCTTTACAGTATTTAGATATTTGATGACATTTGATGAGATTTTTTAGATATTTGATGACAACGACGACATTTTGTCCTGGGTTATTCAGAAGCATCGGTCTCTTTTACGCCAGCATGTCAATGACATCCAATCGGAGCAAGTGAAGGCAAGTGGTGCGGAGTTGCGTATGCATGTGAGGGAAATAAAAGAAAGTGGTGGAAAGATAAAGCCGAACGCATGCAGTGGCTTGTTGACACTAACCAACTGGGAGCATTTTATGATGAGGTCCGAAAACTTATTGGCATTGCTAATCGTATCAGAGTGCCTCTTAAATCACTTGGCGGCACTAAACTACTAAACAACAAGCAAGATGTTTTCAATCAATGGGGAGAGCACTTTAACTACTTACTCAATGTGAACCAACTTACTCGCACACATCAACTAGATGTCTGCATTGCCCACGATTAATGAGTTGGACAGTCCACTGTATCTGAAGGAGTTCATCGTTGCTGTACAGCAACTAAAGAACAATAAAGCAGTCGGTGTTGAATATGTGCCTAGGGAATTGTTAAAGTATGGTGGCTTAGAATTACATCAAGCCATTTGGGAACTGTTCGCGAATGTGAGACGAAGAACGTGTCCCTAATGACTTTAAAGTCTCTTGTATCTGTCCACTATACAAGAGACAGATACATTTTGCCCGAAACCCAGTCTGGCTTCCGGCCTAATCGGGGCACGTGTAAGGCTTTGTTCTCTATTCGCCAACTTCAATAGAAAAGTCGGGAGCAAGGTTAACCATTGTTGCTATGTTTTGTTGACTTAGAAAAATCCTTTGACAGCTCAAGCTCAGCTCAGAAACTCGGTAACAACTCGCTTAAGCTTGTAGACAAGTTCAAGTATCTGGGCAGCACTGTATCATTAAAGTGCCTCCTTGATGATGAAATCCACTGCAGAATTAGAGAATTGGAGCGGCTGCTGCAGGCTTAATAGTGGTAGAGCCACGCATCAGCTTTAGTTGTTGTATGAACGGGCCGGCGAAAAGTAGAAGTCTAACAAACTACTGCGTTTCGTCTGGTGACTGCAGGTAACCGGTGGCCCACACATCCCCTTCCACCAATTCTGGGAGGGGGAGCACTCAAAACAAAAACAGGGCAAAACGAAAACAGGTATTTCGTTCACAGGACATAAAGCTCTCTACAAAAATATATGTGTACATGGCAGCTATTCCGCCCAACCTCCTTTTTGCCTCTGAAACGTGGGTCCTACATCGCAAGTATATACGCACATTAGACAGTTCCATCTTTGATGCCTACGCGACATTATGAACATCCATTGGTATTCGAAACATGGAAGTACTTCGACGCGCTAATGTTAGCGGTATAGAGGCGTATCTAATGAAACAACAACTGAAATGGTGGGGCCATGTCTCCCGAATGTCTGATAATGCTGTGGCCAAGCGCGTCTTCGATTCTGAACTATATAATGGCTAGCGAAAACAAGGCGGCCAATTACTGCGGTTCAAAGATGTTCTTATGCGCCACAAGAAGAAATGTGACTTAGATTCGTCACAATGGAAGATAATAGCTGCGGACCGATCACTGTGGAGGCGGACCGTAGGCACTAAGGTATTAGAGTATGAAGGGGTACGTGTGAGCTACCAAACGAGAAGCGCTCAAAGCTCGATCACCGGCAGGCATCACTTACAATTATGTCGGAGGGGTGCTTGATTGTGCGTCAGTCACCTGCGAGCACGCGAACTACGCTTGCAATAGTCCAAGTCGCTGTGGCCGAAATCGGTCGGCATACTATATACTGTTTTACTTTCTTCTATATTTTTAAGGTTCTCAGGTTTTGTATGTTGAATTACGTGTAATTTCAGAGGTGCGCTTAATTAACTAGACTGGAACATAATAACCCTAGTACCATATTTACGAGCGAAAACAAATTTTCCTTCTCGCTTACCTTTTACAAAGGAGTTTTCGTACTGAGAAATTATGTGTACAAATGAAATTTAGTCTTGTTTTTTTTTTTCATTGTAGAAAAACATCTGCTTAATTGTATTATACAATATTTGTGGCTTTTTAATAAAGCTTTTTTAAATCCATTATATTTAAATAGTAGGTCTATCAAAGTCAAGTCAAGTAGGTCTATCACTTTTTAATATAGGCTTAGAAAGCTCTCATGAATCAAGATAATTTATTCTTAAATATATTTAAAAATTTTAGCCTTATTCCTCTTACTGAGTAAATAAGTACTTGAATATACAGCCTTTATTTATATTGTACCGAAATGAATAAAGTATTAGTAGGTAGATGGATGGTGCTCGGAAATAATTGATAAAACTTTGAGCCAGTTTTGACCGACCTGACTTGGCCTGACTACGCCTATGTTGTAGCACTTCTGCAGGCCGGGAATAGCCAAAGAAATATGAGTGCACAACTGAATTTAAGTCGTACTACTGGCTAAAGATTTTATAAAACATACTTAGAGACTGGCGGCTTTGTTCGTCATCAGGGAAGACCGCGATCTCGTGTGATAACTGAAAAGCAAGACCGGTTCATCTTTACGACAAGCTTGAGAAACCGTCACTTGACTTCAGTTCTGATACAAAATCAACTACGCGATTTCTATGGAGTATCTGTGTGCCCTCGAAATTTTCGAAGGAGACTTAAAGAATATAATACGGTACCACACAAACCAGCTAATGGCCCCAAATAACCACGAGCTAACCGAGCATCGCGACTTCAGTTTGCGCGAACTCATTTGAAGTGAAAAATTACTTTGTATGGGAATGATGGAAGGAGTTAAGTGTACCGAAGACAAGCAGAACGTTTTGCTCAATGCTGCATGAAAGAGAGGGTTGTTTTATGTGGTGGCTCATGGACGATGGGTGGTGGATTTGTGTACTTGACAAAGAGTCGGTCTCTTTGACCCGTCTCTATCTTACACCGTACAACACTGATGTTATCTTCAGTCGTCGCCTTAGAAGGCCGTCCCTCACGCAGAGCCTACGATGCTCTGCGTGAGGGACGGACTTCTAGATTGGTGCGATCACGTTTAAACACATTAAACCAGTTCTAAACAGTGGCCTGAGAAGGGGCTTCATCATTAAAGGCCAATGGAAGTCTGATGTCACAGAGGGAATTCCTCGTTATTGATTAAAATATGATTACTTAGGGATTAGATAACGTGTGTTATCTAATCCCCGTTCTTCAATAGATCAATATCTTCATTAGATATGGAAACGAACGGTTCATTCACTCATTTATACACTAACTAATCACGAAATCTCTAAAACGTCTTGACCTATGATGACGAATTAAAGGTAGTATTGTATTTAGATTATCCCTCTATTAGTTAGCGGGGAGTCGATTAATCCAGATGGCACCAGATTGTTCTTCATGGAAAATTTCGGGAGATATTGGTATTATATAGAGGACTTTTCATAGGCAGTAAAGAAGAATAAAAAAGGAGAAAACCGTTGTAAGTGTTACGAGTATTTAATGTAAAAAATATACTGTCAGTCAAATAATGAATTATTAATGTAGTAACAATGAAAATTAGATGCGATTTTCCCGTTATCCACTGCTCTCACATCGGTATAATGCTCTTCGAGATAATTAGTTTGTTAACATTATTATAAGGGCGCAACCTGTAATAAGAAGCAAAGTGTAAAGGGAATTTAATAATGTTAACAAACTAGAACGTAATAATATCAGTAAAGTTCTGTAAATAATCGTACCGAATTAATAAAATATCGTTAATCACCTTAACACTTAAAAAAGCATTTGGTAACTTCTATGTTATGAATTAACTAATGAAAATAATTACAATATATTAAAATTCCTCACAGGACATATGTTATTGACGAATATACATACTTGGGACAAATTGTCACATTAGGTAAGTCTAACTTCGACGAAAATGTCAACTGAATTTAAGTCGTACTACTGGCTAAAGATTTTATAAAACATACTTAGGGCTGGCTTTGTTCGTCATCAGCAAAGACCGCGATCTCGTGTGATAACTGAAAAGCAAGACCGGTTCATCTTTACGACAAGCTTGAGAGAGCCGTCACTTGACTTCAGTTCTGATACAAAATCAACTACACGATTTCTATGGGTATCTGTGTGCCCTCAAAAATTTTCGAAGGAGACTTAAAGAATATAATACGGTACCACACAAACCAGCTAATGGCCCCAAATAACCACGAGCTAACTGAGCATCGCGATCAGTTTACGCGAACTCATTTGAAGTGGAAAATTACTTTGTATGGGAATGACGGAAGGAGTTAAGTGTACCGAAGACAAACAGAACGTTTTGCTCAATGCTGCATGAAAGAGAGGGTTGTTTTATGTGGTGGCTCATGGACGATGGTGGTGGATTTGTGTACTTGATCAGAGTCGGTCTCTTTGACCCGTCTCTATCATACACCGTACAACACTGATGTTATCTTCAGTCGTTTGAAACCTCACGCAGAGCCTACGATGCCTGCGTGAGGACGGCCTTCTAGATTGGTGCGATCACGTTTAAAACACATTAAACCAGTTCTAAACAGTGGCCTGAGAAGTGGCTTCATCATTAAAGGCCAATGGAAGTCTGATGTCACAGAGGGAATTCCTGGTTATTGATTAAAATATGATTACTTAGGGATTAGATAACGTGTGTTATTCTTCAATAGATCAATATCTTCATTAGATATGGAAACGAACGGTTCATTCACTCATTTATACACTAACTAATCACAAAATCTCTAAAACATCTTGACCTATGATGACGAATTAAAGGTAGTATTGTATTTAGATTATCCCTCTATTAGTTAGCGGGGAGTCGATTAATCCAGATGGCACCAGATTGTTCTTCATGGAAAACTTCGGGAGATATTGGTATTATATAGAGGACTTTTCATAGGCAGTAAAGAAGAATAAAAAAGGAGAAAACCGTTGTAAGTGTTACGAGTATTTAATGTAAAAAATATACTGTCAGTCAAATAATGAATTATTAATGTAGTAACAATGAAAATTAGATGCGATTTTAGAGTTAATTATAGCGGGTCTGTTGTAGCTACTATTAACACTAAGTTTCATTCCAGCTACTACTTGAATTGTCAATACACTTTAACTTTTAACGAATAGACATTTTTTGTCTGATAAGTAAAAAGTTGATTTTCTGTTAGTTAATTGACTCAGGCGTTACTTTGCGGAAATTCATTGTAAAGTTGTTATTGAAAAAATTACTTCGCAACCCTCCGCATACAAATATAAAAAAAGGTATATGTTACCTGGTCCGAAGAGAAGAAGAGCACCACCCTCCCTCCCACAGATGCATGTACTAATTCCACCGTAATGCTTTTAATAATTTACAGATGAATTAGTACATGCATCTGTGGGAGGGAGGGTGGTGCTCTTCTTCTCTTCGGACCAGGTAACATATACCTTTTTATATTTGTATGCGGAGGGTTGCGAAGTAATTTTTTCAATAACAACTTTAGTTGATTTTCTGCATTGACCCGTCCGGAAATCGAACCCCGGACCTCAGAGATGGCGACATCTTGAAAACCAGTGTGTACGCCACTCATCCACGTAGGTCGTCAAAATATAATAATTTTTAATTTAGATTTTACTGGAGCAAATTCTCTAACTAAAGTTCCATGTCATTTTAAGAACGTCATATAATATATGACGTTTTTACAAATTTTCTTTTAAAATTAAAAGTTAGAGAATTTGCTCCTGTAAAATCTAAATTAAAAATAATTATATTTTGACGACCTACGTGGATGAGTGGCGTACACACTGGTAACTTCTATGTTATGAATTAAAATATGCTTAAATAATATATTTATATTATTTATTATCCTTTGATATTGTAATGGTTACAGATATTCCAAGTATTAAATTTATAGGCATTACTGTAATAAAGTACGAACATAAATTATGCTAATGATTTTCCAATCTTTCGTCATTTAAAAAAACTACATCAAGTAGATATTATAAAACGAACGAGCTAGTAAAGTAATTTTTATTACAAATAAAAGTAATTTTTTTTTGTAATAAAGTAAAGGTATTTTGATATATGGATACGACACTTCTGTCTGTAGCATAATTACGACATATAATTTATCAGAACAGTCTAGATGTTTTATTTAATATTCTAAACATATTAGTGACGACGAGTAGTGACGACGAAAAGTGTAAAAATGGACAAAAAGCAGTGAAATTTGATGAGTTTAATCCGCAAGTGGACAATTAAATTAAATAAATATCTTCACGCAATTCCCAATACAGGGGTAGACAGAGGTCTAGTCTGGACAATTTAGTCCCTTTGACCCACCTTCCACCGAAGATAATTTCGGGACAACGTGACAGGGGGTGAGCCCGTCGCGGTCTTTATGTCCAAGGCAACGAAATAATTCGTACATTACTTTTGAAAAACCCATTGGTACGAGCCTGCCACCTGCGGATCGAACTCGGGTCTCTTGACTCGAAATTCCGACCACCCAACCACTCGGCTATCGTGACTTTTTATTTTTTGATTTTTATCATTAAAGTAAATAAATTAAATAAAAATACGACCTTTTCGTATAATGAGCGGATATTCCTTGTACCGAAAAAGGTAACGTCGAAACTTGCAAGACATTAAAAAGAAGGTCATAGCACTGAAATTGAAAAGGGCGTGCTTCAATATTTTGGATACTTCTAATGATTGATTGAAAAACGTACGGTGAAGAATAATACAGTTCGTAGCCGAGCAAGAAGGAATGGAGATAACCACGACACACTTTTAAGGACGTTCCTGCACAAAATCAAATCAAATCAAATCATTTATTCATCGACATAAGAACATTCATTCGATTATCGATCGTCATTTGTGGTATCGGTGGTGAGCCCGTCGCGTCGATATAATTCGTACATAAGTTTTTGAAAAACCCATTGGTACGAACCTGCCACTTAGGGATCGAACTCGGGTCTCTTGATTCGAAATTCCGACCACCCAACCACTCCGCCATCGTGACTTACAATATACTTGCTATATTAATATATGATATTTATTAATGTATACATATACATTTGGATGAATATATATCTCGAGGTCCCGGGTTCGATTCCCGGTCGGGTCAGGGAGGATTTGCCATAATCGCCACGCCTTAGTCGCCTCTACGATACCCACGGAAAAGGGAGTGGCAATATTCTTACGCCGTTACCACGCGGCGAATCTATTTATTTAACCTTATTTATAAATAAGGTTAAATAAATAAATACGTGCGCTATTACATTATAATTTAAAACTTATGTACGCCTGTAATGTAACGTAGACTCAAAAATGTCTTCTGTGAAAGGTAAGTCGAAAGGATTTAATTGTCTAGACCTCTGTCTACTCCAGTATTGAGTAGATATGTATTTATGATCATTTATATTTTTATATTAATTTATTTTATTGTAATATCTGTAGTGTATTCTGAGTTGAGTTGTATGTATTACATATTTTATACACCAAGATAAACTTGGTGTGCGCATGCGATGTAAAATTATCAAAACTTAATAGTTTTAAAAAATTCGTAGTTAGTTTGCCACGATAGCTGGTTGTTGGGTGAAAGTAATTCTTGAATGTATGTTTACTATAGTATTCTTATCTTTCGTCTTCTTATTTTTTTTTTGTTGCGTCTGCTACAAAATTTACCACACCATACATTGACTGGTAGAGAATATCTACTATTTAGAGCCTATTAAGTCCGCCATTGCCAATTTTAAAGGATTTAGCAATAATAATTTAAAAAAAGAAAATATTTCAAATTACGTGAACTCCTCACGTAAGAACGTGAGTGTAAACCCGAAGAGGTAGAAACCGATGAGAACGTGAGTTTAAACCCCAAGAGGAAGGAACCGATGAGTACTCGAAACTTATGTACAATACGTGTCGTTAGCTTGACTACATGGCTAAGGCGGTGATAAACTCACCACCTGTTACGTTAAGTTTGTCTAGGATAAGCTCCGATGAAATGTAGGTAGAAAGGACTAAATTGTTGAGACCTCAGTAGGTAGTGCCGGATATTTTTTACTTAATGATTTTTAAAGTTTTTCACCACAGCCTGCTGTAAACATTCAACAATTAAAAATTATTTCTTTCACGTTAAAGTTAAAAAACTGTGCACCCTTTTGAACCAAATATTATGAAATGATTAAGTACTAAAAATATTAGGGTAAAGTTCCTAGTTTCCGAACTTTCGCTAATAATTAATAACACTGTTAGAAGGATCAATATAAATATTTTTCGAACTGTTCACGAAACGAAACACGAAGCAACTAATGAAAGCTTACAAAAAAGTAAAGTAGGCACTTTATGTTAATTGAACTTTAAAAGAATGTTCGATTTAACTTCTTTTTTAGTGATCTTAATAATCCTTGATTGGAATGGATAAACATTTACTTGCGAAGCGATAATTGAGTTTCGACAATACTTTCCTCAATTTGAAGCTCAACATTTAATTAAGTAGTATTGTTGTTGCTTCTCCTTAAGAGTTTAAATTGAGATGCTCTTAATGTTAAGGGTGATACTTGAACAGGAGAAGTTTCCTTAAATAGCCACTGTTAAAAATATCCTTAAAATATGCAACATAATTGTAAGAACTTTGAAAAACCAAGGATGAAAACGATCTAACAGTAAACCGATAGTTACTAGCAGTAGATAGTGGGTACTGCACCTCATGCACACACACACATCTACAACTAACTTCAATCAAAGAATGATACAGATGAGTTATCACCCATAAGAACCAAGATAGAATGAATTTCTGTAACTATATTGACGCTGACTGTACCTTTGAATCTGGAACACAACAGTTATTATACAACTGTTTGGACATATTAACCAGGTTGTATTAACCCAGACGACTCCTAAATGGAAAAGGGAAATAAATGCTAGTTAGAAAATCAAAATCTGTCTTGTCCTTTGTTCATTTGAGGTCTAAAATTAAATTGAATATATATATATATATCTGTAGATGAAATGTAGGTAGAAAGGACTAAATTGTTGAGACCTCAGTAGGTAGTGCCGGATATTTTTACTTAATGATATTTAAACTTTTCACCACAGCCTGCTGTAAACATTCAACAATTAAAAATGATTTATTTCACGTTAAAGTTAAAAACTGTGCACCCTTTTGAACCAAATATTATGAAATGACCTCGACACCTTTTAATATTAACTTTCGCGCTATATATTTTCTTCACCATTCGGTCTTCACTCATTCTGATTAAATTCTGATTAAATTGAATATATATATATATATCTGTAGATGAAATGTAGGTAGAAAGGACTAAATTGTTGAGACCTCAGTAGGTAGTGCCGGATATTTTTTACTTAATGATATTTAAAGTTTTTCACCACAGCCTGCTGTAAACATTCAACAATTAAAAATGATTTCTTTCACGTTAAAGTTAAAAACCTGTGCACACTTTTGAACCAAATATTATGAAATGAGTAAGTACTAAAAATATTAGGGTAAAGTTCCTAGTTTCCTAACTTTCGCTAATAATTAATAACACTGTTAGAAGGATCAATACAAATATTTTTCGAACTGTTCACGAAACGAAACACGAAGCAACTAATGAAAGCTTACAAAAAAGTAAAGTAGGCACTTTATGTTAATTGAACTTTAAAAGAATGTTCGATTTAACTTCTTTTTTAGTGATCTTAATAATCCTTGATTGGAATGGATAAACATTTACTTGCGAAGCGATAATTGAGTTTCGACAAAACTTTCCTCAATTTGAAGCTCAAC